>JAYKKT010000069.1:14197500-14367500 GCA_036023115.1 Brasenia schreberi
GTTGTAGAAAAACTCTTTTAAGCGTTTCAGTTCCAAAAAAAAAATGGAAACCGTTGTTTCGAAAACCACAGCGGGAAAACCAATAGTTTTCTAAAACCGTTAGTGGTTTTTTGAAACTGTTAGTGATTTCTGAAAACTGTCTCAGGGTTTGTGTCAAAAAGATAAAACTGCCCCTGACCCCTTTCGGATATTACGCAGTCTGCCACGATAAAAAGACAGTTTTACACCTTGACAATTTTTGAAATTTACAAAAAACCAGGGGCTGTTATTTTACGATATTATCCAACCCGGTTTGGATAATTTCATTTCTGTCACTCAGTCAAAAGATAGGTTTACCCCTGTTCTTTTGAAAAAATTACAGATTCACCCTGAGAGTTAAAATTACAATTTTAACCCCGATCAGTTGCGAATTTTATAAGAATACCAAATAGTAATCTTACGAGTTTGTCCTTGTGATTTTACAAAAATTACAAAAGATGACAAATAAATAAAATTACAAGTTTATCCCTTGGTATCCTTTTTAGGGGGTTTAGAGGCAGAAAAACCCTTAGAAAATATTTTCTATTTCATATTTTGCATCACTTTAACATGTCTCTTGCTTTGTGTGTTTTTTGTTTCCCTTTAGACCGCTTGATTGATATTTTTGCCAAACACCTAAAAATGAGTTCTAGGATATGTGTGTCCGAACTGACAAAAACAGAAAAGCTAAACAGTCTGAACTTCCAAACTTGGAAGAGGAGAATCACGTTGGCTCGTACACTAAAAGGTGTAGAGTATGTCTTAAAGGAAACAGTGCGTCCTCTACCACCAAACGCAAGTCAGTAACAATTAAAAATATATAAAACATTTCTAAAGGTTGATACCATAGCAAGAACAATCATGTTAACTTATATGGAGGATGATCTGATTAGGGTCTTTGAAGAGTATGAGACCACAAAAGAGTTGTTTGACTCATTAACAACTAAGTATGATACAACTGCAAAATTACATGTACAGTTGCTACTACAAAAATACAATTCATTTAGAATGAAAGAAGGAGAAAATGTAGTACAGCATGTAAATCACATGCTGATAATGGTTAGAGACTTAGCCGTAGCAAAATCAGTCATCCCCGAACTGATGCAGATATCAACCATACTGAACAGTCTACCTCCATCATGGAATATGGTCACCACTGCCTTAAGATTAGGGCCTGAAATCAACCTTTCTGAGTTGCCTCTAAAACTAGCAATTGAGCAAGAGCACATGCTCAAAAATAAAAAACAAAAATTGTTAGTGGTCAAGAATGAGTTAGCATGTAGCTCCAAATCCAACTAGAAAAAAGAATTAAATAAAAGGTTTGGTAAGAATAATAAGAAAGGCGGTCAAAGTTTTAAGAAATCGCAAGAAACCGCTTTCCGGATTAAGTGTTTCAACTGTAGAAAGATTGGACACTATAAGAGAGACTGCCACAACAATAAAGGTGGAGGAAACAACCCACAGCGTGGACAGTCAGATAAGCATGATATAATATGCATAATTTTAGAATGTCTATACTTTGATCGTCTAGTTATAGGTTGGTGGATAGACTCAGGAGCTACAAGACATATCTCAAAGACCAAAAAATGGGCAATTGACCTAAAAGAATACTAACCCGGAGAACATCGTATATATATGGGAAATAGTACTTTCTCAGATGTTCTAGGTATTGGATCTTTTAGGATATTTGTACAAAGTAAATCAATTGTGCTGACCGATGTGTTAATTGTATCATCTATAAGGCGCAATCTGGTCTCAGTCCTTGCCTTAGTTAAGAAAGGTTTTGAAGTTAGGTTTATACCTAACAAGGTATCTGTGGGCAAACATGGGAGAATCTTGTTCTCAGTCTTGTTCTCAGGAGAATTTGATGTAGAACATGAACTGTTCAAGTTATCTGATAATGAAAATCATCAATCTTTTATTTATATTGAGAGTGCCTTTTCTGTTGATGTGAATACGTGACATAAACGCATAGGGCATATAAGTCTAGAAAAGTTGAGAAAATTATCCAACTTTGACTTATTGCTCGAATTTGAGGAAAAGACTTTCAACAAGTGTGAAGCTTATATATAAGGAAAAATGACAAGAAAAGTCTTTTCCAAGGAAATAACAAGGACAACAACCCTGTTAAAAATTATTCACACAGATTTATGTGGACCTTTCAGAGTAAAGACACATCGAGAAAAGGGTTATTTTATAACCTTTATCGATGATTACTCTAGATATATGTATATGTATCTTTTGGCACATAAATCAGAGACACTTGATGCTTTGAAAGAATATAAGCAAGAAGTAGAAAATCAATTAGGCCATTTGATCAAAGTCTTGAGATCAAAAAGAGGAGGTGAGTACACCGCGACAGAATTCTTAGAATTTTGCAAAGACTTTGGTATTGTTAAACAAAACACAATGCCTAGGACACCTCAGCAAAATGATGTAGCTGAAAGATACAACAGAACCTTGCTGAACATGACAAGGTCTATGTTGATTGATGTCTCTCTTCCAAGGGTATTTTGGGGAGAAGCAGTAAGTACAACTGTTTACGTACTCAACACAGTACCATGTAAAGTTGTATTCACTACATCATATGAGGTGTGGTTTGGAAGAAAACCCAACCTAAGTCATCTCAAGAGGTGGGGATCAATTGCATATGTTAAGATCCTTGATCATTCTAGAGATAAACTAGATAGTAGGTCCTTGAGGTGTATATTTACTAGATATCCAAAAGGTTCAAAAGGATATCAGTTTTATCATAAGGACCACAGACTCATTGAAAGCAGAGATATTGAATTCTTAGAAGATACTAAGAATGACATCCTGAAAAGCAATGAGGAATATGTTGATGATTTGGTAGATTTAGACCAATCATCTTTTGAGTCCATAGAAGATCTTCCTGAAACTATCGATATCTTAAGTGAACACAAGAGGCCAAGAGTCACTCCGTCCTACTTAAAGGATTATCACACTTATCTTGCAGAAGAAGTGTATAATTCAGTAGATTTAGATGAGTTAACTGATAACTTGACTTATCAGCAAATAATGAACTCATCAGAAGCAACAGACTGGGAGAAAGTCATAGATGAGGAAATTGAATCCATTGAGAAAAATCAAGTCTGGGAATTGGCTAATTTGCCAAATGGAAGTTAAGCTATAGACTGTAAATGGATTCTAAAAAAGAAATACAAGGTCGATGGTACAATTGACAAGTTTAAAGCGAGGTTGGTTGCAAAGGTTTTTCGCAAAAAGAAAGGATAAATTATGTTGAGACATATTTTTTAGTTACGAAATTTGCATCCATACGAATAATCCTAGCAATATCTGCATATTATGATTTGTATTTACATCGGTTAGATGTAAGGACATCCTTTCTAAATGGTGATTTAGAAGAAATCATATACATGCAACAGCCCGAAGGATTTGTGGTTGAGGGCCAAGGAGTTAAATATATAGGTTAAAAAATCCTTATATAGCCTGAAACAATCACCTCGCCAATGGTATTTGACCTTTCAAAATATCATTATAGAACTTGGGTTTGTGGCTAACAAACTTGATCACTGTGTTTATATCTAGAATAGTGGGAGTTACTTTGTTATCTTATCATTATATGTAGATGACATATTGTTAACTGGAAACAACAATGAGATGATTGTGAAAACCAAGTCATGGTTAAACTCTAAGTTCGAAATGAAGGATATGGGAGAAGCATCCTATATCTTGAGTATAAAGATCTCTCGAGATAGAGGATCTAGACTCTTATGCCTGAGTTAAGAGAGATATATAGATTATATCCTCAAGAAGTTTAAAATGAGTGTATGAAAGTCTGTAGATACACCTGTTGTAAAAGGGGTGAAATTGAGTAAGGCTGATTGTCCCGGTGAAGGAGAAGATAAGCCTAATGTTCCTTATGCATAAGCTGTTGACAGCTTGATGTATGCTATGTTGTGTACAAGGCCTAATATCAGCTTTGTTGTTGGTCTTGTCAGTAGATATCAAAGTAATCCTGGTTGGCAACATTGGATAGTTGTGAAAAGGATTCTAAGATATCTGAAAGGAACAAAGGACTTGAAACTATGTTTTCAAGCAAATGAACTGAAAGTGGTAGGATACTCAGATGCTGACTTTGTGAGAGCAAAGATGACAGCAAATCAACCTCAGGAAGCTGAGTATGTTGCTTGTTGTATGGTTGCAACAAGTGTTGTCTGGTTAAGCCGCTTCATACGAGATTTGAAGCTACAGATAACAGACGAGTCAGTGGTTATCTATTGCGATAACAACGCTACAAGGTTGTGTAGCGTTGCATACACAGGAAGCTGAGTATGTTGCTTGTTGTATGGCTGCAACAAGTGTTGTCTGGTTAAGCCGCTTCATACGAGATTTGAAGTTGGAGATAACAGATGAGTCAGTGGTTATCTATTGTGATAACAATGTAACAATTACTCTTATTAAGATTGAAGCAGATTGCTCGAAAAGCAAACATATAATAGTAAAATACCACTATGTTCATGATATGGTTAAGAGAAAGGAAATATCTATCTCATACATGTCAACAGAAGACATATTGGCAGACCCCTTAACAAAAGGCATAACGGAAGAACTCTTCTCAAAACATGTTAAAAACATGGGTTTTGAGATATGTTTGATTTGTTGTATTGACAAACAGCCATACAACAGATATACAATTGTTGTATAGGTAAATAACCATACAACAGATGATTTGTTGTGTAGGAAAATAATCACACAATAGGTTCTGATTACAATAGTAATCAGTAATCGATATAACTAAGAAAAACCTTGAAAAGTGGGAGAAAAACCAGTATGTCGATACACTTTCTCGAATGGCTAAGTGGGAGATGTTACAAAGTGGTGGTCATTCTCGGCTTGGGTAACGGTTGGACCTGGACTGACCATCCAACCGTTACCTGAGGATTATGCCAGATTCAGTAACGAATAGTCGTTACCGAATTTTTCGATAACGACCATCCGTTAAATCTCCCAAACGAGGGAAGCCAGAGGTGGATAAGCACATATGAATGGGAGAGCCCGTGCCTACAGGCACATGAGAAACAACCTGATGTCCATCATCTTTATCGCGAGTTCCTCCAATCCGGCGACCATTATCACACGTAAGATTTTTGCAGATCCAAGCAGTAAGCTGTGAGAAAGACAGTCGCTTCACTGACATTGACGAACGAATACTATTCCAGTTCTGTTGAAAGAAGATCGCCGGAAACCCGTCCGGTCCAAGTGCTTTAAGAGGCCCACTGTTACCCACCGACCTTCACATTACGTCCGATCCGATTACCCATCTTTGATCATCATACTGTTCCATAGGTAGGCCAGGCAACCGGAACCCAAGCTAGAAGTTTATCTATTATCGCCATGGCCGGGTTAAAATTTGAACGACATTCACGGACTGTCAATTACTGATCAAAGATAATCCATGGCTCCCCGTTCCAGCGCGAATAGATAATCATATGGATAGGAAAACTTGACAACAAAAATTTGTTGCACAAATCCATAAGAGAAATAGTACCTGACCGGGACCGGAATTGTTGTAAATCCTGTAACGAATCCGAGGGCCTAAAAGTATGACAATGAGAGTTTGTCAGGATGGCTCGCGGATGCGTTTTCTCTCTGATCGGAAAGGAGGAATTCAGGCACGGAAAAGTTCCCTTATCCTGATATCCAGTTCCTGGGACACTGGTTCGCCGTTGTTGGCAAGTGCTCCCTCATCTGTTTCCTCGTCCGAGTCGCTATACGAGTCAGAAGGAGTAGGAATGTTGTTCAATCTCTGGAGAATAAAGCTATATCGTATCGGCTTTCGGCCGGCGATGCCTTCGGAGTAGCTTGGCGGATACACTTGTGTTTCTTCCAAGAGCATTTCTCTTGCGCGAACAGATTAGTTGACGGCAATTCAAGCAATGGGGCATTACTGTTTGTTCGGTTGGTAGCGGTAATTGTGGTTGACAGATGACTTTTAATGGAGTCGGGGTGGGGGACGCAGCAGGGTCTGAGATAGGAGGAAGGGTGTCGGAGTGGGGCGAGGGAGAGGACAGTTCCATCATCAAACTGGCCAAGTCGGAGCAGAGAACTTCATGACACGAAGCGTGAACTGATAATAATAGTAAGTTCGTCTTTTGGATCTTGAGAAAACTCCAACCCATACTGATCCACGCTGAGGGAGAGAGAGACCCATTATGGTCCACATGGAGAAAGAGAGAGATCATACAATAAACTTGTTACGGACTCAACCTAATCAAATCATAATGATTTTAATGGATCTTTAAATTATGGTTGAAAGGGAGTTGGTATTATTATAAATAAAGGTTTAAAGAATAATGTATTATACATACAACAATATGACCGAATCATGACGTTAAAATTAGTGTTAAGAGTAGAGATTTTTAATATAGTTTGTACTTACGCACCTCAAGTAATAGTAAAAGATAGTATAAAGATGACTTTTTGAGAAGAGTTAGATAAGATAGATTCAGAGAATTTCACAAAGAGAGATGATTTGTTTACGAGGAGACTTAAACGGACATATTGGTAAAGAGGCATTAGGATATCAACGTATTGATGAAAACTTTGGTTTTGAGAATATAAATGAAGAAGGTAAAGAGATTTTAAATTTTGCTATGGCATTTGATCTCTTTATAGTTAATACAATCTTCAAAAAATGAGATGAACATTTAATTACTCATAAGAGTGGCTTATCACAAACACAAATTGATTATTTTATTTGTATATAAAAAGATAAAATGTGTTGTAAAGATTGCAATGTAATTTCAAGAGAAAGTTTAACCACTCAACACCGACTTTTAGTTATGGATTTACAAGTAAAAAAAGGACAAAGAAGAAAAGAGTCATCGTACTATTCAGACTAAATGGTGGAACTTCAAAAACAAGAAAGAAGGTATATTTAAAGAGAAAGTCCTCCAAGGAGATACTTGGAATTATGTTGGTACACCTTTTAACATGTGAAACAATATGATTATACATATTAGAAAAGTGGTAAAAGATTTATTAGGTGAATCTAAGGGAGGTATACCGCCACAAAAAGAAGTTTGGTGGTGGAGTGAAGTAGTGCAAAATAAAATCAAGAAAAAGAGAAATGTTACAAATTATATTATGCTAAAAAAACTATTGAAACTTTAGAGACTTATAAGAAAGAAAAAAAAGAAAGCAAAAAAGGTCGTGAGTGAAGCAAAACCTAAAATTTGGTAGGATTTATATAAAAAACTTAACTCAAAAGAAGATGAAAATGATATTTTTAGGATAGCTAGGATTATAGATAAAAAACTAAAGATCTTAATTTTATTAAATGCATTAAAGATGAGGATGAGAAAATTTTAGTGACAAATGATGATATAAGAAATAAATTAAAAAATTATTTTTATAAGTTTTTTAATGAAATTGAAGATGTTAATATTACCTTAGGAGAGTTAATCAAATCAGAAAAGAATATAAACTATAATTTCTACCGACTTATTCAAAAGAATTAGGTCAAAGAGACTCTTAAGCATATTAAGGGTAGTAAATCGGTAGGACCAGATAATATTCCGGTAGAAGTTTGGAAAATCTTAGGAGAAACATAAATCACATGGCTCAGAAGACTATTTAATGAAATATGGAGAAACCAAAAGATGCTCGAGAAATGGAAAACGAGTACACTTACACTCGTATATAAGAACAAGGGAGACATTCAAAAGCGAATTATCAGGGCATCAAGTTAATGAGACATACTATAAAATTATGGGAAAGAATTATCGAAGTAAGTTAAGACAAGTAGCAAGTATAATAGAGAACCAATTTGGATTCATGCAAGGCAGATTTACTGTTAAAGATTCACCTTATGAGATGTTTTATGAAACATTTTAGAACAAAAAAAAAGACCTTCATATAATACTTATTGATCTAGAAAAAACCTTATGATGGAGTACTCAAGGAGGTTCTTTGGAGAACTTTAGAAAAAAGAAGTATCCCATTGACATATATAAACCTTATAAGAGACATAAAACATATGTGAGGACAATAACAAACTTATTTGAAGTTAATATTAGGTTACATCAAGGATCAACTTTAAGTCTATACTTATTTATAATGATGATTGATGAGTTAACAAAACATATTAAGATGAAGTACCTTTGTGTATGTTATTTGTAGATGACATTATTTAGTAGAGGAGTCTAAGAAAAAAGATAATAGAAAATTGGAACTATAGAGAGAAACATTAGAAAATAAAGGCTTCCGACTTAGTAGAACAAAGACATAATATATGGAATATAAGTTTGATTACTTGATTACTTTAGAGGACATAAAAATTAAAATTGGCACATATTGCATCCTAAAAAAAAGAAGTTTTAAATACCTAAGGTCAATTTTTCAAAGTGATGGAAGAATTGATGGAGATGTTACGCATAAAATTAATGCTGGTTGGTTAAAATGGAGAGGAGCATCATGTATTCTTTGTGATAAGAAGATACCATTAAAGTTAAAAGGTAAATATTATAGAGCAACAATTAGGCCTGCCATGTTTTATGGTTATAAGTGTTGGATAATTAATCATTAATATGTACAAAAGATGTCTGTGACAGAAATGAAGATGTTGAGATGGATGAGTGGTCATAAAAGAAAAGACCGTATACATAATGAGGTTATTAGAAACAAATTAGGAGTGACACCAATAAAGGATAAAATGAGATAACATCGTTTAAGATGGTTTGGACATACAGAAAGAAGATCAAAAGAAGAACCTATAAGAAGGTTAGAAAAACTAAATTTGGAAAGTATTAAAAGAGGTAGAGGACGACCAGAAAAGTGTTGGAAAGAAACAATAAAGAATAATCTACTTTATTGCTAGTTAACTGCTAACATGGTAGGACTCTGTGAAAATAAAGAATCATGTAGCCGACCCCCGTCTAGTATGGGAAAAGGCTTAGTAGTTGTTGTTATTGTTGTAGCATTCATACTTGAAACTGATTGGGTCAAGTTAGGATAAGATATTCCAATCTCTAATTGATTGGACATTTGTTCCAACTCAAACCTTATATATATATACATAATATGGAGAGAGAGGAGAAAGAGTAATTGCACAATGTTTAAATTATATGATTTTATTTAAATATTTTTATCGTTCAATTTTTAAGATTAAAGATAAAATTTTGAATTACTTTATATTTAATCAAGATAGTGTATTAAATTATAACAAAGATTGAACGATACAAATATTTATAAAAGATTAAAAACCGAAAAATATTATGTATTACTACTTTATATATATATATATATATATCACTCATTTGCATATCCCGACCCATTGCCATCCTTAGTTTTGTTTATCACTAATCGGTTTCCGATACGTTCCCAGATATCTGACAACCATCTGAACTATCACGGAAATTCAGTATCCGAACCTTATCACAGAGTTTCTTTTTGGGTTGGGTTTTGTCATTTTATATCCATATCCAATTAAAATTGGATCGGATATGAGAAAGCCTTACCGTTACCAAACCAAATCCAATCCATTCAAGCGAGCAAGAGAAAGAAACTTTGTTCAGGTAAGGTTCGGATTTCGCGGGTTATTAGGGTAAAATCGTCAATTTATCTTCCCGAATCCTCTCTTCTTTTGCCCTTTTCCTTTCTTGCTCCTCCTTTTATTTTTATTTTTCTGTTGATTTCTTCCTTTTTTTTTCTTCCCTTTTTCTTTGGAACTCCTCTCGTAAGCGAGAGAGCTTGATAGATCTCGATCTTGTCTGCATCGAAATCGTTTGTAGTGGCGATGGCTGCCGCGCCAGCTAGGGCTCGAGCGGACTACGATTATCTCATCAAGCTTCTCCTCATCGGAGATAGCGGTAAGATCTTATTGGGGTTTCCTTTTTCTCCTTGTTGTTTAATTGCTGTTTGGTGATCGTTGTGCTTCTTTTGCAATTTCATGTTTGCTTTCGATTCGTCGATCTGCTAGTTTTCTGGTGGTTGGTAGAAATTAGGGTTTCATTTCGATGGCTGCGAAGGAACTCTTCCGAATTACACTGATTTCTTAGGATGGATTGCGCTTTTAAAGGAATGTACGAAGTATTTTCGGATCATAATTTTTTGGATTGTCGCATTCTCTCTCTTTGTTGTCTTCGATTGATGGTGTGGAAAATTCAGCCAAAAGATTTTGGTTTCGGAGGATGTATGATGTCTCAATGCAATGAATTCTTCCTTGCACATAAACTCTTTTCTTTAAGGGATGGAAGATCACCAGCTGTTGGGGGATCGTGGTGCGGGGTTCTAATCATTTGGTGGTTCATTATTCTGCGTATCTGTTCAACACCTATTCCGATTTTGAACTATTGCCTTTGATTCGGGTTGCTTTATTCTTGGTTCTCCATGAGTTACCTTTCTTCCGTTCTGGTAAGCACCGCCTTCTGTGGTATGCGAATTTTTGTGGTTCTTTGTCGCAAAGTGTCCCTTCTCTTTTTTCCTTTCATGAAAGAACTCATTGTACGTCATATTTCTACTGTCTCAAGGTGAAAATGTGGGTCCATATTGATGTGCAGCCTACACTTTTGTCCTTTTTTTCACTAAAATGCCCATTTAGACTATCCTTCCGTGAGTTATAATGCAATGGCTTTGCTCTCTCTGTCTCCCTTTCTCACTCTCATTCACTCAAACACTCCCTCCCTCTCTCTCTCTCTCTCTCTCTCACACACACACACACACAAAGCATCGATACCTTACTCAGGTTTGATATTTGTGTTTCATGTTTTTTGTTTGTAATTTTGTCTGATTATTGGTTTTATATATTTGCCTTTTCTTGAACAATCAGTGCAAGTTTACTTGCATATGTGAAGCATGCCTATGCTGTTTTACAAAGAAAAAAAGAAAAGAAGATACCTACTTTTGTCACTGCAGCTTATTTTGAAGCCATGAATTTGCATAGTTTTCTTATTTTATGTATAAAACAATTTTAATTAAACGTATTATATGAACTAACCAGTTCACGTGCGATAAGTAAATTCTTGTATAATTTTCTGTTGTGTATTGTCCACAGCGTGTAGTGTATGAGTGCACAAGTTATACCAGAAACCTCCAACACGAGGATATGCTATGATACTTATATTACCGTGTTGCAATTCTTTTTTGAAAAGAATTTAAGAAGATCCTCAAAAACTGTTACAGAGGATATGTTCACTGTGTTGACTCTTAATTGGTTCCCTAATACCACTACTTGGTAACCTTCATTATGTTGTGAATATTAGCAATACTTGCTCCTTTTCCCGGTGTCAAGAAAAGAAGCTTTTCTGCATTGTTGAGTTACAAACTTATATTGTAGTTGTAAAATCGATGTGATTTCCTAGTACTAATACAACTCGAAGGTCATGGCTCTTCCAATTATCTGAAGATATCTGATTTGTTGGCAGGAGTTGGAAAGAGTTGTCTTCTCCTGCGCTTTTCGGATGACTCATTTACCACTAGCTTTATAACAACCATAGGGTTTGTCCTTGGACTTTGATTCTACATTCGTCATATACGGTGCCTTCTACCAACAATTTGAAGAGAATAATATTTGTCTCAGGATTGACTTCAAGATTCGAAACATTGAACTTGATGGGAAGCGTATCAAACTTCAGATTTGGGACACAGCTGGTCAAGAACGTTTCCGCACAATTACAACAGGTACTGGATAGCCTATCATTTTCATTTTTTGAATGTGATGATAGAGAGAGATGTACCTGTTTTCCCTCTCTCTCTCTCACAACCACATACGCACAGACAAACTCACGCACGCAAGTGCTACAACACAAGATACTGGAAATGAGAAAATGCAAAAATATCTGTAACCGTGACATGTTTAGGGACCATATGATTATTTTCACTTTATTTAAACGTTGCAAATCAATGAATCATGCAAGATAAACTTTTTTGCTTGTCTACTTACACTACTGTTTCTTGTAGCTTATTACAGGGGAGCTATGGGCATCTTGCTAGTATACGATGTCACAGATGAGTCTTCCTTCAACAGTATTTACTTCTTCCTCTGATCCAAATCTTTTGATATCATATGTTTACTCCCTTTGAAGTATTGGTTTCAAATGTTTTCACTCATGTGCGCACAGATATTCGCAACTGGATTCGAAACATAGAGCAACATGCATCTGATAATGTTAACAAAATTTTGGTTGGCAACAAGGCTGATATGGACGAGAGCAAACGTGTAAGTGAGGCTATTGTCTTCTCTTTTGGATCATTTCTGCTTGTTTATTATTAAATCTGATAATACCCATCACATTTATAGGCTGTTCCAACATCTCGAGGTCAGGCACTGGCTGATGAGTATAAAATCAAGTTCTTCGAGACTGTAATCTTTAAACTGTACCTCCTGAATACACTATGGCATCCTTTACATTCTGTCAATTTTGAATTTATGATGTTTTGCAGAGTGCGAAGACCAACTTCAATGTAGAAAACGTTTTCTTTTCCACTGCTAGAGACATAAAGCAAAGACTTGCAGACAGTGATTCCAAAGTTGAGGTTAGATAGTTCTCTATCACATCTCATGTAGCATTGTGGTAAGTTAACCACGATATGCCATGATGCATTATTCTATTTGTCACAGCCCCAAGGCATCAATATCAACAACACCGACTCGGCTGCTGGTGGGGGTGGTGCTCCACCTAAATCAGCTTGCTGTGGTTCGTGACCTCTCTGTACATAAAAACTTGTTCTGGAGGTTTTGTGATGTGCAAGGATGCTGGAACAAGGATTGGGGAGAGCATATCATATTCGACGGGACCTCCTGTTGCACAGTTCGAATTATAATATTTCTGAACCTTGGGTGTGTTCGTGTTTCCTTCCTAATTCGATTTGCTGACAACCAGGAAATCGGAGTGTGGCAGTCATCCTTTGTCTTGCTTTCATTTCGTCTTCTTGCCATTTGCTCCTTTATTTTTCTATTATTAATAATCTAAGCCTTGGGATAGAAGAACGCTAAATCTTTCCGTTGGTTATAGGTATTGTTGCTCCTACAATACATGGAGTAAAAAGCCCTTTTTTGTAGCTTAATCTGCAAGTGGTGTATGCATTTCCCCTTTTTGAATTTTGCTTGGCGCAGCCTGACTTTCTACGAGTTGCTCTCTCTCTCTCACACACACACATACACACGCATGCACACAAACACATTGCATGCAGATGCACGCAACCAAATTTTAGTAAGCTAAGTTGTAAATTTGTCATTGACAATAAACATATTGCATTTTCTCTATGTCAAAATCTGCGTGAAATTGATGTAATTTTATCAGACTTGGGGCCATTCTGGAAAAGCTTGAGAAATGGATTGATGTACCCAAGGAGCACTAGCTGATCGACTCACAAGTCGAAGGTCATGAGTTTGATACCAGTGATTGATGAGACTTGGTTGGCAGATAAGATCCTTGTTTCTTATTCATCCAAAATAGGCCGATGGACTCCACGAGAATTGAGGAAGCCATTTCTCATGAATACACCGTCATGGCGGAGAACTAGCACGAACAACCATCATAAGTAATTGATGCATTTTTCATCTGCATCCTTTTACATCACCAAAATTTTCTCTAGATATCTTTGAGTTTAGAGTTCATTTGAAAATGAACATGGATATGTTCATATCCACATTGCTATAATGATAAAGATTATGGCGATCCTGCAATGGAAATGGATTGAACAGCTTCTACCATGGATCATCTCTAATTAGGGATACAGAGGTGATGTAAATATCCAACTCTGCAACAACTAAGCGTTTTCTCATACTAGATGGGATCATTGGCATGGATTCTTTGTTTTTATAGAGCACAATCATGTCATGTTAACATCATGTATGTAGATTCTAAGATCAAGCCAAGAAACAGCATGATGCATTTGACACATTAGTGAGACACTGAGGTCAATTAAGCACAAGCGCTAGAGTTAACCCAATCATGCAACAAATCTGTCATCTCGAAGTACTATTACAGTAGGCAGCGTCAATAAATAATCGCTCTCCTACTTCGAGTTAAAATTCGCCAACTCAATGCTTAGGGGAGGGCGTTTTAAATGAATAGAACAGCCTGGATCCATCAATTGACAGGAAATGAGCTCAGAAGTTACCTGAGTTTCGGCACACTTGACTCGGTTGTGTGCTTTGTGCTTAGGGATGTTCATGGGGCAGGATCTCCCGCTTTTCACGGGGACCCGCTCTAAATGGAACAGATTTGAAAAGGTGAAAATAGGTGTTGGGGTCAGGGACCGGAAAGTGGAGAAATACTTGACGAGTATCCGGGCAGAGATGGGGATAGCAAGTTCCCGTCTCGAGAATCCGGCCCCGACTCCTCTAAACTTCTTTAGTACCATATTTCTCTCGAGTTAAAAAAGAAAGAAAGAGGATAACACAGTCATAAAAAGGAATGGTATGCTTCATAATAGTACTTTATACTATTCTTTTATGCTGTGCTTCATGCAATATACCATGAGTATAATACATTGGGCTTGACTCAGTTGTGTGCTTTAACCATTTTAATATGGTACAACTCTGAAATACAGTACAAAAGATTATAATCTAACTAGGGTTCATCAAGCTCAAAATATCGAGTTTAATCGCGCTCAGTTATAATTGGGCTTCGACTGATTCTTCATAAAGATGAATCATGATCCCTGACCTCTTCCATGAACATCTCAAGGTGTGCTGATTGTCAAAAAGACCATGAGTTCAACTCACAAGTTGAAGGTTTTTTGTTGACAAAGTATTATTTTCTATCGAAAATGATGATTTTTATGTTAAGTTAGTGGCAGTTTTATTGAGTTTTTCAGGACACAGGAGTTTCCGGTTTTATCTTGGCTGCCATCCTTTTTAATACGTTCAAAAATTTCTCACCGCGCCACACCATCGGGGATGTATGTCATTACTAAAACGTAACCGTGTGTTTGATATTCAAAAGGCAATTTGCGGGTTTCTAGAAATAAAACAAGTTAAGGCAGCTTATTTCCAATTTAACCCCAAGCCAAGGTTGGCCGGAGAGAGGCGACCTTCCTCTTCTTCCTTCTCTTCGTTTCTCTTTGGTTCTTGTCGTTCGGAATTTTCACTCTGAAATCTCTCCTAGAGAGAGAGAGACAGAGAGAGCGTAGGAGGAAGAAAGATGAGCGGGCACGACTCCAAATACTTCTCCACCACAAAGAAGGGAGAGATCCCAGAGCTGAAAGAGGAGCTCAATTCCCAATATAAGGTTCTTCCTCTCTCCTTCTCTCTCTCTCTCTGGAATGGTGAGATCCCGTTTCGATCTGCAGAAGTCTATGCTTTCTTAGTATTTTTTCCATCTTTTATTTACTTGATTTACTGTGATGTGCTATTCCGAGTACAGATCCTTGCACCGTATCTGTTATGTTGTGCTCCTGATCTGTTGCATTCTTTGTCGAGGTTTGGGTTTGATTGGTTGCTTGATCTTAATGAGTTCTGTTGAGTAGATCCCTTTTGGTTTGTACTTCGTCGTCTAGTGCAGCTGATCTGAAGAATGGTGAGCGGTACGCAATATCACCGCGGTTGAAATCAGGATTCTTTTCTTGAGTAGGTAGATGATCTCGGTTCTATTTGGAAACGTTCTGTTTTGAACTTCTTCATCCGTAAAATTTTTTATGGATGAAAATTGAGAGTACGGCTATGTTGCATGGATACGGGTACGGTACCGGTAGGCAATTTTCTTAAAAAACTAAGGTACGGGTACGCCACTATTAAAAAATTAAAAAAAATTATATATATATATATATATATATATATATATATATAGAATTATATAGAACATTCTATATTTTAAAGATCATTCTAGTGTTTTGTGAATAATTTTATTCTAATTATGACTATGAGAATGCCATTTATATTACCAGAAGTCGGCAAATTCAGCGGGGAAAAAGACTTGAATAGATGCAGTTGCAAGATTGAAAAAAAACGACATGATTATATCACCAATTTAGCACACTTGAATAGGAAGAACAAGACTGATCATTGATCAACGTCCGTGTCCAAAGATGAGATCTCCCACTATACCTTCAAAACATATAAGGTGCAAAACAAAGTAAATCAAATCAAATGATAAGGGAAACAAACAGCAATGGCTAACTCTTCCTTGTAGTCTACAAACAACCCGTTTGCATCATCAAAACAAAAACAAATGCCGACAACAAGAATTCAACACCGCAAAATTAACAGATTGCTGATATAACTTGTATCAACAAAAGCTAGACCCACACCGACAAAAGGAAGGATGTGATTCACACGCATTTGCAAACTAGATGACAATTCTTTCGAAGGTGACAGTTACAAAAGCTCGAATAAAGGAGTTGTTTGAAAGAAATAGGTAGGAAAAACCACCATCCAAGTGAAAAGTGTCTTCAAAAAGAATGATAACGGACTATAAAAATGAAAAGAATTCGTAGAGAAGTGGACCCATCAGACTTTTAGAATGAAAAACTAAAACTTTTGTTTAAGCTTCCTTTCTCGTTTAAGTTGTATCTTTGTCATTTTAATCGTAGTTTTGAAGTACATGTTTTTTTGCTTCAGATCCATTTCCATATTGTTTGATCATTGTAATCAGCTTTCTACAATCATTCCTAATCTATACTTTTAAGCACAAGTTACTGCAAAACTGCGAAAGAAGCTTGGAGAATGAGAACCTGCAATTCCCTCGATATTGGGAGAATGGAAAATTACATTGTCAGAACCGACAAGGCCCATTGGAAACGCCGACTCGGTCGCGTTTCCTGACATGCCGCTCAACTCCTCTATCTCTCCCGGTGCTTTAAGAGCAGATTTTCGTGTCAACAATCCTAATCTTTGTGGAACAAAAGCAAGCAACAAACAAGGAAATTGCACAAAACCAAACATTGGCAACAACAAGAACCTAAAAGACACTTGAAAGAACCATATTTTCAAAGTTCAGATGATCGGTATATGCTAAATGACAGGAACCAATGCAAACAAAGCACCAAGGCGATCCATTTTCATATATCATGCATACAATCCAAAACAATAGTTCATTGGTTCACGATTTCGGTCGACGGTGAAAACCCTAAAAACCACTAGAAGAGGAAACGGTATACCTAATCAGCGGTTGGCAGTCGATGGTCGACGGTTGGTGGTCAGCGGTCGGCGGTCGACCTGAGACGAAGCCACGAAAGAGAGTGACGCAGGAGGGAGGTGAGTGAGAAGGAGAGAGCCAGAGAGCAGAGGAGAAATCGGGAGGCAGAGGAGGGGGTTATAAAATTTTTGGTCTCTGATACCAACTTTTGGCCGCTCTGGCCGGATCGTTTTTCTTTTTGACTTGATGTCATTTTATTGTCTTGTTAGACCTTATTTCTTGATGTTTTTGATTAAGGTCGAGGCTAGCTCTTCAATATGTAAGGATTTTGGCTTCGTCCTATGTTTTCATGCTTTCACTTTTGTTTTCTATATTTTGATCTAAGATTTAAGTGACCAACCTATAGCGCATAACAACGGCCTCCTGCCTAAACATGCGACTTACAACGGCTCCAGGTTTTACATCCATCAAACATATGATTGAAACAAAATTTTATTGAAAGCAGTAAGGAAACATATTTATGGACTTACCCCCGAAGGGTGCCTACATACCTTACATTGTCAGAGCATCGCCTGACCTTGTTTACCCCTGAAGGGTTACATACATCATCGGCTTATGCGGAAAACTCTAAGGAGGAGCTAAGGCTGACTCCAAGACCGAATGCCTTTCTCTCTCCATTACATCCCAATTTATAGAGTTTGGGTCAATCTCTAAATCTTGGACTATCTTCGTCCATCCTTCGTCCAAGCTGCCTTGGTACTGAAGATCTTGTGCTGTCAGAGCACTTTGTGCTTCTTTTTCCAGCATCTCCTGGACTATTGTAGTACTTATGCTGCTGAAGTCTTGGATGCTATAGCTAGCATATGATGCTGCTGTTAGCTCTAATCTCTGGATCTCCCATTCTGATCCTTTTTGGATTAGTTCCTTTTGACGCTCTCTGTAGCGTTTCCTTGTATGTGCTTCTCTTAGCCGACTTTCTGGATTTAGCATCCTTCTTTTTCTTCTATTGAAATTAATACGCTCTTTATTTCTTGCTAATAACTTTTCTCTTTTTCTTGGCGACATTTTTTCTGTCTATCCTGATCTTGTCTTTGTAGACAACAGATACAGTGTTCAATCTTCTTCATGGATAGAAGAAGGTGGAGATGTTGAGGAAGGACTTTTAACTTCACTCCATTGTTGACCCTTCAGATCAACAACTTTACCAAATAATTTATCAATTATTGGTAATAATATTGGTTTTAAGGAATCACCAACTTCATATTTTCCTTCTTCGAAGATTTCTCTAAATTGAAGGAATTTGTGTGTATCCATGCTTGAAATGCTTATGGGATACCAGCTAATTGCCAATAAATAAGGACTAGTAAAATTGACTTTTATCTTACTTTCCTCATTTATTTTTCTGAGCTTTTGTATTAAGCTCTTGAAGCTACTGATTTTTATATCAGTGAATTTCTCGTAAAGAAAACTTTCCTTTACCTTGGCCGGCTCAAACCTTTTTCTGTTAGAGGCGATGCCTAATTCTGCATAATGATATGCAGGGTAGCATTTTTCGTCTTGCCAATTGGGAATTGTTGACTGGAAGTTGATGTAGATTGATTTTTCACGTCCTACAGCTTCCTGAAAATGCTTGACTTCTTTTCTAAAGTCTTTTGGAAATAATCTTAAAATGTTAAGATCTTTACCAATGAAGACTGTTTTCAGCAAGCCTGCTTTGAAAGTCCTCCGTACTAACTGCGGGTTGCAATTAGCCATGCAACAAAATCTACTTTTTAGTTGCTTATCTTCTGTGAAGTATCCTTCTTTTTGAAGCGATTCTTCGTTGCTTTGTCTTGCCTTGTTGAAGGTCAGGACAAAGTCTTCAAAGGAGATATTAAGATTAATATCCTCTTTTTTCTTACTGACCTCAGTTGGTTGTTGACTTGGCAAAAACCTTCTTTGCTTCTTTGGAGAGGTCTTTATCCTTGGCTCTATCAAGGATTTCTAGAAGTCTTAAATTGCTTCAAGTTTCTTCATGTGTTGTTCTGCTTCCCTCTGGGTTGCGAACTTTTTGATCGGAACAAGAAATCCCGCTCCTGTTATTCTGGCTGATACATCTTGCCATTTGCTGTAGATCCCTTTGTTAGGGCCTATGTCAATAGTGAACCATCGAGTTTCTGGTAGTTCTACCGTTGATTTATACGAGGTTGCCCTTGAATCTAAAGTTTTTCCAAAAGGAACCAACTTCTTGATGCCTGAACTCCTTTCAGGGCTAAGGTTTTTCATCTGTGAAGATGAAGCTGCCTTTGTCAGCTCTTTGAAACTTTCATCCCTTTTGGGACTTGAGGTTTTTTCTCCATAACAATTTTTGGTAAATTGTCAACCTTTTGGTTTTCTAGACTTTCGTCTAAGGTTACCAATGGAACCATGATATTGAGCTGTTAAATTGCTTAATTACTTGAATCTTCTCACGAAGATTCTGTAACTCCAAAGAAAGGAGTTTTTCTTTCAGCCGAAGCTGAGCTAGATCTTTCATTCTATCCGGCAACGGATAGGGTTGCTCTCTTATCGAGAAAGTCGGTTTCTCTCTTACCGAGAAGGTCGGTAATTGTTTCTCACCGGAAAACTTTTCTTTCCCCCCCTAAAAAGGAATTAGTGGAAGGTTTCTTCTGAAGATAGTGCGCTGTGATCAGAGAACCGAAATCCATGGCTATTTATAAGCCAAAAAAGTTCCTGCAAAAGCTGCAACTTGTAACTTTTGTTAGTGGAGATCGTGCTGTAACGCATAAATTGCTCGATTCCCTTATCAGAAATGTCATCACAAAGTTGTCCTGTTGTCATGATTTGACAGACAACTGTTTTTATCGACATTGCAGTCGTTGAACCAGCGACACCTGTATTCCATTGAAAACATTAGTGCGTAATTTAATTAGGAAAGCAAAAAGGAAGATATTTATCTTTGCTTTTCATGGAATTCTCTTGTCAGGAAATCTGCAAGACAATTTTTGTTTCCTTCGAGATATTCCACTTCGAAGTTGTAGTGAGATAGCTTCATCTGCCACCTTACTAAACGTCTGTGAGTTGAATTACCTGAAATCTTAGTTTTTCTAAAATAAACTAAGTTTTTACTATCTGATCTTACCAAAAAGGAACTACTTGCGGTAATTCGCACTATAAAAAAATTTTCTATTTATCTGATTACAGAACCCTTTTTGGTAAGATCAGATAGTAAAAACTTAGTTTATTTTAGAAAAACTAAGATTTCAGGTGATTCAACTCACGGACGTTTAGTAAGGTGGCAGATGAAGCTATCTCACTACAACTTCGAAGTGGAATATCTCGAAGGAAACAAAAATTGTCTTGCAGATTTCTTGACAAGAGAATTCCATGAAAAGCAAAGATAAGTATCTTCCTTTTTGCTTTCCTAATTAAATTACGCACTAATGTTTTCAGTGAAATACAGGTGTCGCTGGTTCAACAATTGCAATGTCGATAAAAACAACTGTCTGTCAAATCATGACAACAAGACAACTTTGTGATGGCATTCCTGATAAGGGAATCGAGCAATTTATGCGTTACAGCATGATCTCCACTAACAAAAGTTATAAGTTGCAGCTTTTGCAGGAACTTTTTTGGCTTATAAGTAGCCATGGATTTTGGTTCTCTGATCACAGCGCACTATCTTCAGAAGAAACCTTCCACTAATTCCTTTTTAGGGGGGGAAAGGAAAGTTTTTCGGTGAGAAACAATTACCGACCTTCTCGGTAAGAGAGAAACCGACTTTCTCGGTAAGAGAGCAACCCTATCCGTTGCCGGATAGAATGAAAGATCTAACTCAGCTTCGGCTGAAAGAAAAACTCCTTTCTTTGGAGTTACAGAATCTTCGTGAGAAGATTCAAGTAATTGAGCAATTTCAACAGCTCAATATCATGGTTCCATTGGTAACCTTAGACGAAAGTCTAGAAAACCAAAAGGTTGACAATTTACCAAAAATTATTATGGAGAAGAAACCTCAAGTCCCAAAAGGGATGAAAGTTTCAAAGAGCTGACAAAGGCAGCTTCATCTTCACAGATGAAAAACCTTAGCCCTGAAAGGAGTTCAGGCATCAAGAAGTTGGTTCCTTTTGGAAAAACTTTAGATTCAAGGGCAACCTCGTATAAATCAGTGGTAGAACTACCAGAAACTCGATGGTTCACTATTGACATAGGCCCTAACAGAGAGTAGATTTTGTTGCATAGCTAATTGCGACCCGTAGTTAGTATGGAGGATTTTCAAAGCAGGCTTGCTGAAAACAGTCTTCATTGGTAAAGATCTTAACATTTTAAGATTATTTCCAAAAGACTTTAGAAAAGAAGTCGAGCATTTCCAGGAAGTTGTAGGACGTGAAAAATCAGTCTACATCAACTTCCAGTCAACAATTCCCAATTGGCAAGACGAAAAATGCTACCCTGCATATCATTATGCAGAATTAGGCATCGCCTCTGACAGAAAAAGGTTTGAGCCGGCCAAGGTAAAGGAAGGTTTTCTTTACGAGAAATTCACTGATATAAAAATCAGTAGCTTCAAGAGCTTAATACAAAAGCTCAGAAAAATAAATGAGGAAAGTAAGATAAAAGTCAATTTTACTAATCCTTATTTATTGGCAATTAGCTGGTATCCCAGAAGCATTTCAAGCATGGATACAGACAAATTCCTTCAATTTAGAGAAATCTTCGAAGAAGGAAAATATGAAGTTGGTGATTCCTTAAAACCAATATTATTACCAATAATTGATAAATTATTTGGTAAAGCTGTTGATCTGAAGGGTCAACAATGGAGTGAAGTTAAAAGTTCTTCCTCAACATCTCCACCTTCTTCTATCCATGAAGAAGATTGAACACTGTATCTGTTGTCTACAAAGACAAGATCAGGATAGACAGAAAAAATGTCGCCAAGAAAAAGAGAAAAGTGATTAGCAAGAAATAAAGAGCGTATTAATTTCAATAGAAGAAAAAGAAGGATGCTAAATCCAGAAAGTCGGCTAAGAGAAGCACATACAAGGAAACGCTACAGAGAGCGTCAAAAGGAACTAATCCAAAAAGGATCAGAATGGGAGATCCAGAGATTAGAGCTAACAGCAGCATCATATGCTAGCTATAGCATCCAAGACTTCAGCAGCATAAGTGCTACAATAGTCCAGGAGATGTTGGAAAAAGAAGCACAAAGTGCTCTGACAGCACAAGATCTTCAGTACCAAGGCAGCTTGGACGAAGGATGGACGAAGATAGTCCAAGATTTAGAGATTGACCCAAACTCTATAAATTGGGATGTAATAGAGAGAGAAAGGCATTCGGTCTTGGAGTCAGCCTTAGCTCCTCCTTAGAGTTTTTCGCATAAGCCGATGATGTCTGTAACCCTTCAGGGGTAAACAAGGTCAGGCGATGCTCTGACAATGTAAGGTATGTAGGCACCCTTCGGGGGTAAGTCCATAAATATGTTTCCTTACTGCTTTCAATAAAATTTTGTTTCAATCATATGTTTGATGGATGTAAAACCTGGAGCCGCTGTAAGTCGCATGTTTAGGCAGGAGGCCGTTGTTATGCGCTATAGGTTGGTCACTTGCATCTTAGATCAAAATATAGAAAACAAAAGTGAAAGCACTTGCATCTTAGATCAAAATATAGAAAACAAAAGTGAAAGCATGAAAACATAGGACGAAGCCAAAATCCTTACATATTGAAGAGCTAGCCTCGACCTTAATCAAAAACATCAAGAAACAAGGTCTAACAAGACAATAAAATGACATCAAGTCAAAAAGAAAAACGATCCGGCCAGAGCGGCCAAAAGTTGGGGTACGCGTACCGGTATGTACGTACCCATACCTGGTACGTACTAGATACGGGTACGAGGCCCAAATGGGTGTACCCGTGCAACACAAGAGTATGGTATCTAATTTGACGATTCAAAGGTGTCATTTAGAATCTGCATAGAATAATAAATGCATCAAGAAATTCGGAAAATTTTCAATATTGAATTTGAAACACGTAGGAGGTGGGGATCAAGTCAGGTTGTGGATCCTACCTCCTTTAGATTTTTTCTGCTTTGCAGCTTTCTTTGTTGGTGGCTTTGTGAAAAATTTCATTCTGAAAGAAGTGCCTTGGAAATACAATTCGATTATTTTCTGAGGTAAGAACAGAGAAATCAGACAACTCAAACTCTATTTAGTGGTATGCCTTGTTGGGCTCTTATCTTATCTATTTGTTGTACTTGTATATGATTTACTTTTTTTATTTACTTATTGGTTGTTAAGATCTAATACATGGAGTAAGGTGCATATGTTATCACATTCAAGATTCTTATTTTGACAATTTTCATCAGTACCGTTCACAATATGGACAATTTCACTGTTGATTGCCAGCATCACCAAGATCGACATTAGGAAGCAAGTCATACGAAAACATGTATAAGGGCATCCTAATCTTCTATGCCAAAGTTCAAACTTATCTTCTCCAAGACTCCAACAGAAGTAAAGGCTCAAAATTCATTTGGGAGTTGCCAAAAAGTCCAAATTAGACAGTCTTCTATGCTATGGCCTTCACCCTTCAGCTTCTATGTCTAATGATCTTACACCCGGAAAACACTTTATGGGAAGCTAACATGTCGTTGGTCCAAAAGTGGATAAAAAAGAGAAATGGCTTATTCTAATTTTTGAACCAAGCTAAACCCTTCAAGCAGAAAAGTTTTTCATTTTCAAAGTTTTACTTCTTTTGGAAAAAGCAGCTACAGGTACTCTGAAAACTAATCTTGTAATGTACCATGCGAGTTGCTCAATCCCTATTGATAGTGTCAGAAGATAGAGGTTTTGTTGCTCCCTTTGTAAATGGCTTCCTTATCATAAGATGCAGAGGCATATGATAGTGTATCATGCGATACGAGGAAGCGCTGTAACTGTGTCATAAGTGTCCATTCCATAACATATTTTATCAGACATGGGAGGCATATCATGCCTTTATCATAGCATTTTATTATTATTAATATATTATTGTTACTTTGCCGCCCGAATGTAGTGAAAATTTTTCAGAGAGGGTCTCCGCATTTTGATTATGGACGGATGCGAGGGGTAAGGAAGCTAGTCCTAGATAATAAGATTCGTATTGGTTCTTGGAATATCGGAACATTATCAGGTAAGCTAATGGAGGTGGTAGATACTATGATTCGGAGAAAGATTCATATTCTATGTTTACAAGAGACAAAATGGGTTGGAGAAAAAGCAAAGGAGATAGAGGATACAGGTTTTAAATTATGGTACTCAGGTAAAGAAAAGGCTCGAAACGGAGTTGGTATTATCATAAATAAAGATTTAAAGGAGAGTGTAATAGACATACAACGATATGGTGACCGAATCATGACATTGAAATTAGTGTTAGGAGGAGAGGTTGTGAATATAGATTGTGCTTACGCACCCCAAGTAGGACTAGAAGATAGTATAAAGACAGTTAAGGTGTTTCAAAAGATTCCACAAAGGGAGATGATTTGTTTAGGAGGAGATTTAAATGGACATGTCGGTAAAGAGGCATTAGGATATCAAGGGATTCATGGAAACTTTGGTTTTAGGGATATAAACGAGGAAGGTAGGGAGATTTTAAATTTTGCTATGTCATTTGATCTCTTTATAGTCAATACAATCTTCAAAAAACGAGATGAACATTTAATTACTTATAAGAGTGGCTTATCACAAACACAAATTGATTACTTTATTTGTAGAAAAAAAGATAGAGCGTGTTGTAAAGATTGTAAGGTAATTCCAGGAGAAAGCTTAACCACCCAACATCGACTTTTAGTTATGGATTTACAAATAAAAAAATGGACAAAGAAGAAAAGAGTGCATCGAGCTATTCGGACTAAATGGTGGAACCTCAAAAGCGAGAAAGAAGATATATTTAAACAGAAAGTCCTTCAAGGAGATGTTTGTAATTATGTTGGCACACCCTGTGATATGTGGAACAATATGGCTATACATATTAGGAAAGTGGCGAAAGATGTGTTAGGGGTATCTAAGGGAGGTGTACCGGCACAAAAAGAAGCTTGGTGGTGGAGTGAAGTAGTACAAAATAAAATCAAGGCAAAGAGGGCATGTTACAAATTACATTATGCTAAGAAAACTATTGAAACTTTAGAAGCTTATAAGAAAGTAAAGAAGGAAGCGAAAAAGGCCGTTAGTGAAGCAAAAGCTAAGATTTGAGATGACTTATATAAAAAACTCAACTCAAAAGAGGGTGAAAGAGATATTTTTAGGATAGCTAGGGCTAGAGATAAGAAAACTAAAGATCTTAATTATGTTAGATGCATAAAAGACGATGATGAAAAAATTCTAGTGGCAAATGATGATATAAGAAATAGATGGAGAAACTATTTTTATAATCTTTTTAATGAAAATAAAGATGTTAGTATTAGTTTAGGAGATTTAGCCAACTCCGAAAAGTATATAAACCACAATTTCTACCGACGTATTCAAAAGAATGAAGTCAAAGAGGCTCTTAAACATACGAAGAGTGGTAAATCGGTAGGACCTGATAATATTCCTATAGAAGTTTGGAAAATACTAGGAGAAATAGGAATCACTTGGCTCACATGACTATTTAATGAAATATGAAAAAACCAAAAGATGCCCGAAGAATGGAGAGCAAGTACACTTATACCCATATATAAGAACAATGGAGACATTCAAAATTGTGCGAATTATCGAGGTATCAAGTTAATGAGTCATACTATGAAATTATGGGAAAGAATTATCGAATGTAGGTTAAGACAAGTATCAAGTACAATAGAGAACCAATTTGGATTTATGCCAGGCAGATCTACTATTGAAGCGATTCACCTTTTGAGACATCTTATGGAACATTTTAGATAAAAAAAGAAAGACCTTCACATGATATTTAATGATCTAGAAAAAGCTTATGATAGGGTACCGAGGGAGGTTCTTTGGAGAACTTTGGAAAAAAGAGGAATCCCATTGACATATATTAACCTTATAAGAGACATGTATGATGGTGCAAAAACATGTGTGAGGACTCATGAAGGAACGACAAACTTCTTTGAAGTTAATATTGGGTTACATCAAGGATCAACTTTAAGTCCATACTTATTTATAATGGTGATGGATGAGTTAACAAAACATATTCAAGATGAAGTACCTTGGTGTATGTTATTTGCAGATGACATTGTATTAGTGGAGGAGTCTAAGGGAAAAGTTAATAGAAAATTAGAACTATGGAGAGCAACATTAGAAAGCAAGGGCCTCCGACTTAGTAGAACAAAGACAGAATATATGGAATGTAAGTTTGTTCATTTGGCTACTTCAGAGGACATAGAAATTAAAATTGACACACATTTCATTCCCCAAAAGGAAAGTTTTAAATACCTAGGGTCAATTTTTCAAAGTGATGGAAGAATTGATGGAGATGTTACACATAGAATTAATGCTGGTTGGTTAAAATGGAGAGGAGCATCAGGTATTCTTTGTGATAAGAAGATACCATTAAAATTAAAAGGTAAATATTATAGAGCAGCAATTAGGCCTGCCATGTTTTATGGTTCTGAGTGTTGGGCAGTTAATCATCAACATGTACAAAAGATGTCTGTGATAGAAATGAAGATGTTGAGATGGATGAGTGGTCATACAAGAAAAGACCGTATACATAATGAGGTTATTAGAAACAAATTAGGAGTGACACCAATAGAGGATAAAATGAGAGAATATCGTTTAAGATGGCTTGGACATATAGAAAGAAGATCAAAAGAAGAACCTGTAAGAAGGTTAGAAAAACTAAATTTGAAAAGTATTAAAAGAGGTAGAGGACGACCACAAAAGTGTTGGAAAGAAACAATAAAGAATGATCTAGCTCATTGGGAGTTAACTGCTAACATGGCACGTGATAGGGATCTGTGGAAACAAAGAATCCATGTAGCCGACCCCGTCTAGTATGGGAAAAGGCTTAGTTGTTGTCGTTGTTGTTGTAATATATTATTGTTACTTTATGTTTCATGTTGAAATAGTTACAATCTGTATAGAATATGTTCTGTACCATTGGGCAATTACAATATGGTTTGTGTACCAAATTTTACAGCACTATTGC
This sequence comes from Brasenia schreberi, assembly GCA_036023115.1. Taxonomy (NCBI): domain Eukaryota; kingdom Viridiplantae; phylum Streptophyta; class Magnoliopsida; order Nymphaeales; family Cabombaceae; genus Brasenia; species Brasenia schreberi. Next base: position 14,224,680 of record JAYKKT010000069.1, read on the forward strand.
AAATTTTAGATTCAAAACTGTTGAATTGCACACAGAGAACTTGGATTCTTGATGTCATGTGAAAAAACTATTGGAATCAACAAGCCAAATGACAACTTTAAAATTTGGTTTGTGTATTTAGCTTTTGGCATGGATGTATGTTCTTTGAAAAGATTCATGGGATGTAAGGTTGTGTCTTGCAAATCTTTGCTGGAATTCAAGAAGCGCTGGTTTTCTTCTTTAGGCTAGTTTCTTCACTTCTGATAGAACCATTAGTAGTGACATATAGTATCTTTGTTCAGGCAATGCCTTGTTTTAAGCATCACTTTCTTCTGCTATAAAATACCAAATCACAAAATGTCAAAGAGTCATTCTCTCAAAGGCATTGACATAATAACTAAAAAAGTTTTTATTTTATTCGACAAATGCATGTAAAATGCATTATAAGAAATGAACTGTGGAAATCTAGGACTAATATGGGTTATTTGCCCCAAATATCTACACCATGGGAAAGTGAGAGAGCTTGCTGTTGTATGCTCATAATCGCTAAGTCTCTAGTGAAAAACCAAAACCAAAAATATTTTAATGTACCCTAAGAATCCCTCAAAGAAAAAAAATCCATAAGCAGAGCTAGACTAATAATCTTAAGAAAAAGCTATTCAAAGGAAAGGGAAATGGTTAGGAGCAAAACTTATGCTTATTGTGACTGTTGCATCATAGGATAGAAAGAGGGGGCTTGTAGCTCTTTGCCTCATAGTCTGGAAGTAGCAAACATGACATTGGAGCGTTTCTGGGATAGACTCTAGCCTATCTTCCTCCATGGAAAGGGAAATGGTTTCCTATACACAAAAATTGCTCTAGTGGCTCAAATTTGCACTTCAGTTCTTGGATGAAAAGAACTGAAGAACTCTCCATTTGAGTCTTTTGTTTATCAGTTCAAGCTCCCAAGAATTGTTCCAATTGCACTCTTATTGTTTAAGCTAGAACTCTTCCAATGACGAATCTGACTCTTGGAAGACAAGTTTTCTGGGGGTGTTGGTGTCATACAACGCCAGTAATGTTGAATGTATAAAATAAGATGTTTGTTTTCTCTTTCATTAATTGTTGTAACCTAATCCGTATTGCAATATGTTACCACCTTATTGCACTTGTCTCATAGCAACATAATTGAATGTCTTGTACCATTCCTGTGTGCTACTAATCATTTATGTGATGGGTGATGTTTCTAAGGTACTCAGTAAGTAATTCACTTTCAATAGTTACAATGACGTGGAACAAGGTGTTATTTTACACAAAATGTATGCTGTGTGAAGAATGTTGATTTTTCCAAATTGTTCAGTTTGTTGTTTACGAAATTTGTCATTTAATGTTGAGATAAGGGAGGCCAAATAGTGACCGAGAGCCAAAATCTGTCTTTTGAAGCCAAGTTCTGTTTTCATTTCAGTGATATGTTATAACTTGAACGTGCTTGAAGTGATCTTTGTTGGATTTAATAAGTAAGACGTGCCAATATTTTTGAAGTTTGTTTCTGCTCTACAAAATCCATCATTTCTTGCCTTTTGCAGGATAAGAAAAAGGATGCTGTGAAAAAGGTGATAGCTGCCATGACTGTTGGCAAAGATGTTTCATCATTGTTTACAGATGTTGTGAACTGCATGCAAACTGAAAATTTGGAGCTGAAGAAGCTAGTTTACTTGTATCTTATAAACTATGCTAAAAGCCAGCCCGACCTTGCTATACTTGCTGTTAATACATTCGTGAAGGTAATATTTTCTCTGTATATTATGTATTCCATTTAAATTCAAGATCATCCAGGATAACTTGATATTATTGTGTGGTTTGCTTCTATTTATTTTGGGGTTTTTCTTAATCAGTTGAGATTGGGTTATAAGGTGGTTGATCATGGAAAGTGCCTTTTTCTTTTCGGTTTCTTTGTCTGATACTTCCTATAAAATGGAGGAGTCCATCCAAAAAATAGGCGTTTCTGGGCTCTAAGACTGATCAGTGAAGTGTGTTTCATTCTTTTCACTGGAATTTCATGAATCTTTTAAGTTTAAGCGGCGGCTGATGCATGGAAGTGTTGTGCTGCTAAGTAATAAATTTGAAGTTTTCCCCCCATAGTCCTAATTCTGTGTGGTAATTTCATCATTACAGGATTCACAAGATCCAAATCCTCTTATTCGAGCTCTAGCTGTGCGTACAATGGGATGCATTCGTGTTGACAAGATCACTGAGTATTTATGCGATCCTCTTCAAAGGTGTCTTAAGGTGAGCATATTTTGCATGAACTATCTTTGTCTTTGTCATTGTTGTTTATGCTCCTCTCTGTTACCTGTTTGATAACCTCCATTTTCCATTCCTACTTATAAATGGAATTTTGTTATTATGCTACTACTAGGATGATGATCCTTATGTACGCAAGACAGCTGCAATTTGTGTGGCGAAGCTCTATGACATAAATGCTGAGCTTGTAGAAGATCGAGGTTTCCTAGACACATTGAAGGACTTAATCTCTGACAACAACCCAATGGTAGTTGCAAATGCAGTGGCAGCTCTTGCTGAGATCCAAGAAAATAGCAGTCGATCAATTTTTGAGGTCACTAGCCATACATTAACAAAACTTCTTGCTGCTTTGAATGAATGCACCGAGTGAGTTCTCCTTTCAGCATTGTTGTTGCAGAACTTTGTTCAATTTGATGCATGATCGTACATGTATAAAGGCAAATTTATTTCCTGTCACCAAGATTGTCTAACTACTGCTTGCTTAACATACGAACTCCAGATAGGTTTTCTACTTCTTCTCCTTGTGTAAGAAGATTGGTCATTGTCGATACAAATAAAATATCAAGGAGTTTGAAAAGTTTTATTTGCCATTCATTGTTAAGTATTCAAGTTGTTACAAATTTGAGTTTCTATGGTTATATGAAATCTCATTCATAAAATGTTGTTATTGTATGATCTTAGTTGGCCTCTAAGATGGGGGATTGTGGTACTAGGCGATTATTCAACTGCAGAGACTTTACCTATGCTAATGTGTGCAGACTATCCCTTGCAAGATGTGCTTCTTGCTCTTCTTTTTCCTGGTTTCTGTTACCAGGATCACTGTTTCTCTAATCCCATTGATAGTAAATGCAGGCATCTGTCCGCTATGCTATTTGAAGCCATCATGGTTTAGGATTTCACAACTATCCTAGGCTGCTTTTCAACCTTACCTCAGCATTTGAGAATAACAAGCTTACCTACCATGGACTTTAGCAAAATGTCGTTAATAATCATTTTAATGCAATATGACCATCAGATTGATCTTAGATGAAGACTAGAACTTTGGCTGGACCTAGTGTAAAACATTGAGGTGAAACATGTGTGTGCGTACATACATATATATACACACATGTGCACACACACACATGTGCACACACCCTCATGCACCCATACGTAAATATGGTTGATAATCACTTCAATGCAATATGGCTATCAAATTCATCTTAAGATGAAGACTGGAACTTTTTCTGGAGCTCTAAGTGTAAAATATTGAGGTGAGACACATGTATAACATATATCTGTACACGCACAGACACATATAACTTAAAATGTTTTCACCACTGACATCTGCTCGTGCACAGATGGGGCCAGGTTTTCATTCTGGATGCTCTTTCAAAATACAAGGCAGCTGATGCTCGTGAAGCCGAAAATATAGTTGAGCGTGTTACTCCACGACTGCAGCATGCAAATTGTGCAGTGGTGCTTTCAGCAGTCAAGGTGCTTCCTCTGTTCTTGATAAGTTGTCTTTCTGTTTTATGCTCCAGACTCTATGGATTTGTTTAACATATTTTGGTGCTGAAATTCATGGAGCTGGAAAATTCTTCTAAACATTAATGCAACTAAAATCATTACTGCAACTTGCACAGCTTTGGCTAGTTGTAGAATGAAACCTGATGAGGGAACAACAACAACAGCTAAGCCTTTCCCATACTAGATGGGGTTGGCTACATGGATTCACTGTTTCCATAGGACTCAATCATGTGCCATGCTAACATTTAACTCAACATAAGCTAGATCATTCTTTATTGTTTCCTTCCAACATTTTTGTGGTCTTCCTCTTCCTCTTTTAACATTTTCACAATCTAGTTTTTCATATCTTCTTACTGGAGCTTTCTTTTCCAAAATAATTAGTAGGCTATTTGTGAATGTTAGTCGTTAGCCAGTTGTGCTGTGCCAAAAGTGTCACCAGTTGAGCTCTATAGTCACTCATTGTCGTGCAATGGGATTTTACAAAACAACAACTAAGCCTTTTCCCATGCTAGGCGGGGTTGGCTAATCAGGATTTTCCACTTAAGAAATACAGATAATATTAACAATATTCCTTTTAATTGGATATATATTTTCACATAAAGGAATGATACTTATGACCTGCACGCTATTTCCCATTAAACATCCAGTCAGTGCCTTCCGTTGGTAATCCTGTTACTACTTTATCTGCTTGATTTAATCCCATAGAGGTCTTATCATGGTTGGTTCAAGATCACACATAATTCATTCGGCAAATGTTTGGTGCATTGATTTTCAAGCTGTTGTAAATCCTACTTAGCAGGGCAGTGAATGAATGTAATATTGCAGCTTTGGGTCATGAGGCTTTCATGCATTCTGATCTATTGAGCTTTGAAGCTGCTCCAAATCCTGTCCACAGGCAGTTAGCCACTTCCACTGCTATGTTTCCTTTTGCTTGATCCGATCTGTAGGTAACAGGGTTCATGCTTATTACTGTACATCTGCAAGCGTTTTTCTTTCAATCAATTTAACTCACATAGTCAAGTCACTAAGTTGAATCCATTTCTTTTATAGAAAAATAATGGAAGAGGTAAGTCCACATGTTCCAACAAATTATATGCAGGTACTCATGTCCTGGAGCTAATTGTATTTCATGACATTATTGGTTAGGGCAAGGAGATAGCATGAAGGGATTACTGAATTCTTGATAAAATTGACATGACGTCTATAGATGGTTTGATGGTAAATAAAAAACATTTCCTACAGAAACAACTATCTTACCTTAAAAGGTAACCTCCCAAGAATAACAATAAGAACCATAAAAATAAGGAGTTTCTAAAGTTTTCAAGAATGGAACAAGCAATTTCCTTCAACAACTTACCAATTATAACCACATCCAACATTGGCATCATGAATTAGGAAACTAGTCTAACTTAGAACATTTCTTGACTTTTACTGATTTTTTATTTTACTTGATTTTTAAAAAATTCATGATACAATACTATACACCCTTCTCATAGAGAAAAATGATACACAATATGATACGTACAAACAATACTAGTGGTATACATACCAAGTCAAGCCACTCCTGATATGACAGAGGTTTTTACTCTCAACATTAAGTTCTTGGTGGGTCATTTTCTCCCCATCTTGGTCTCGAAAGGGCATGATTTCCAAAAATCTCTGAGTCCATCACAAAATAACCACATAAATTAGAGTTCAATGGAAGACATTATTTATGACTTTGATGCTTAAATTTGTGTTTGACTTTTCTCTCTTGAATTTAATAATTGTGACAAATTTTCCAGACTTTGGTACTATTCCATACAATATTCACTGCATTGATACTATGACCTTCTTCTTTGTCACCTCCATGCAAAATGACTGATTCTTGCACATGAAATTAAGGTAGTGGTCTAATTTGTGAACTTGTCACTGAGTAATAATACACTTGGGCACTAGTGAAGAACTTCTCTGCTCCATCATGGAGGATGAGGTAATTATGGGGCTCTTATTCTATCTGCAGGTGTTCTTCTGCAAGTACAATGATCCCATCTATGTGAAAATGGAAAAGTTAGAAATTATGATAAAGCTTGCTTCGGAAAGCAGTTCGTGCCATTGGTAGATGTGCCATAAAGCTGGAAAGGGCAGCAGAGAGATGCATCAGTGTTTTGCTTGAGCTCATAAAGATTAAGGTGAATTATGTGGTGCAGGAGGCCATAATAGTAATCAAAGATATTTTTAGACGATATCCAAACACGTAAGTTACTATCTCAATGTATTTCTGGTTTATCATCCTACTCATTGTGGCTTATTATTTGGTATTCACATTTTTCGTGCAGTTACGAGTCAATCATAGGAACCTTGTGTGAGAGCTTAGACACTTTGGATGAACCGGAAGCGAAGGTGCATGCCCTTATATCTTTTGGTTGGCATGTTCCTTTTTGTTTTCACAAAATGAGTATTTTATTTCACTCATTGCTAATTTTGATGTGGTTACCACAGGCATCAATGATTTGGATAATTGGCGAGTATGCAGAAAGAATTGATAATGCGGATGAGCTCCTTGAAAGCTTCTTAGAGAGTTTCCCGGAGGAGCCAGCACTTGTTCAGTTGCAGTTGTTGACTGCCACTGTTAAGTTGTTCCTTAAGAAACCAACTGAAGGGCCTCAACAGATGATTCAGGTTTGCAATTTTTTCATGTTTTTATCTATTATTTAATTAGGCAGAACTTCTATATATATATATATATGCATTGATGTGCTCAACAAGATTTCTCTTGGCTCTGTCTTCTTTTCGATGTACGCCATTAGTTCAAACAGTGATGTGATTTTATTCCTAGTTTTGCCAAATTCTGTTACTTTACCTTTCTTTTCTCTATCATCATGATCTGCCAGATTTCACTTAGTTTGATGCGACTTAGGTGCAGATGTAATTGTAAAGGTCTGATAACAGTTGAACTTGGACTATGTTGTAGCTTCTGGCCATATTTGAGTTGGATAACTGAACTTATTGTGAAACCTCGTGTGTTTTTGCGTCTGTAGTGTATATGCCATTAATGGCAAGTATCTAGCGTTTTCCTTCCTACTATCCAGAGGGAGACCTTAATAATATAGTGCACAGCTAGCGTTCATTGTCATCAAACTAATCATTGTCCATTATATGGGCCAGCTGTGCTACATGGTTGCTTCTTGAATTGGAGGAACCTGTGTATGGTGCTTCGTGCATGTTGATGTACTGAGACCAGTAGGGATGGCAATAGGGTGGGTTGAGGAAGGATCTACCTATACCCACGGCCCATCCCCATGGGAAAAGATAAGTCTATACCATGGAGTCTCTTGGTCTTGCTTGGCGATTGAAACTATGGTAAGATGTAGTGCATCTGCTAGTGGAAGTGTTATTCTCCCAGACCTTAGTAATCATAACCTGGTCCTTTCCATTGCTGAAAGGAATTTTGTTTGCTTCTTTGCGATAGACATCAAATCATGTACGTGATGGAAAGATACCTAAAGGAGCATAAAGAAAAGTTAATTTTAACTCGTTATGGCAGATTTTGCATAAAGACAAACATCAAATCTGTAATGAAGACTATGCTTCAATATAGTTGCGGAAGATCAATCAGTGGACAACACCACAAAGTATCAATCACAAAGCCTTAAAAAAGGCAATAGCCGAGAGCAACAAGTGCATGCGAAAAAGAGAATAAACACAACACAAGCTTGAATAAATAATCTTTATTCATTAGCCATCAAAGGCTTGAATTTACAATGGTTTACAAGAGGTATTTATAAAGAAAAGGGAGTGAAAGAGAGTGAGAGGAAGTGAAAGACTCAAGAGGGGAAAGAGGGGGGCTGACTGCAGCCAACCCCCAACGGCTAGTGGCCCTCGGGGCCCTGGCCCAGTGGGCCAGGGCCGCCAGGGCCGAGCCACTCTGACTCAGTTCTTTAACACTCTCCCTCAAACTGACAGCTCCATGACCTGAAGTTTGCCAATTAAAGATTGAAATCGAGGAGCAAGTAAGGACTTGGTGAACACATCTGCAAGTTGATATTCTGATTTTACAAACTGTAATGTCAAATTGCCTTGTAGATGCTCTTCATGAACATAGTGACAATCCATCTCTATGTGCTTTGTGCGCTCATGAAAGGTATGGTTGTTGGTTATATACATAGCACTTTTGTTGTCACAGAACATTATTGGAGGAGCTTCCAGTTGTATGCTTAAGTCTTAAAATTGTCGTCGCAGTCAAGTTAGTTCTGTAGTAGTGTTGGCCATAACACGATGCTCAGCTTCAGTGGACGAAAGAGACACCTTTTGTTGTTTCTTGCATCTCCATGAAAATGAGTGAGTGACTAAGGAATATGCAATATCCGGTAGTAGAGTGCATGTCATTCACATCACCACCCCAATCAGCATCAGTATATGCAAGTAACTGAAATAACGAGAAGGAAAATAGAAATACTCCCTTAGTTGAAGTTTGTCAAATATAATGAACAATCCTCGTAACAGCACTCATATGCACTGAGGTGGGTGCATGCTGAAACTGACTTACAGTATGAACAACATGAGCAATATCAGGCCGTGTTATGGTGAGATATGTATAATCATATCATCGACATATAAAGAAAGAATGATACTACTGCGGTAGTACACTTAACAAAGAGAGCAGAATCATGACTCTTTTAAGAAGCAAATCAAAGGGAACAAATTACTGTCGAGAAAACTTCTCGACAAGCATGGAAGTGCTTGTTTGAGACCATATAAAACTTTCTTGAGCTTGCAAACATACCCAGAACCATGAGAAACACCGGGAGGAGGTTTCATATAAACCTCTTCTTTGAAGAACCCTGCTCGAAGGCATTTTAATATCTAATTGAGATATATGCCACTGACGAATCGTGTTATCAGTAATAAGGGAAAATGTAATAGTATTTATTTTTGCTAGAAGGTAGATAAAAAAGTTCTCATAATCCATACCATATTGTCGAGAAAACCTCAGGCAACCAACTTAGCTTGTATCGCTCAATGTAATCTACTCCGACTTGTTTTGATTTTATACACCCAAATACAACCAATCACACTCTCTTACCGTGAGGTCGAAGAACCAAATCCCAAGTAATTGCCTTCTATGCAAAGCAGAAAGTTCTCATCCATAGCTTGTCGCTAAAGCGGGTTAAGAATTGCCTCTTGATAATAAAGAGTATTCAAGAGAAACAATGAATAGAAGCAAAAAAAGATGTAAAAGACCGAGAATAGCAAGAATAAACAAAACTGTAACTTTCAGGAGGTCTAGAATCACGATTTGACTTTCTAGGGATAGGCATAGATCTCCTATTGTAATATTGATCAAAGGGAGTAATAGAATGTCTGGTAATCATAGGTTCATCAAGCGCATTTTCTTCATGAATTACCTCTTCACCTAAAATATCATTCAAAGAGTAGGAGGGGTCATTAATAGAGCTATCCTCATCTATGCTTTTAAAAACATATTCATTTTCAAAAAATATAACATCTCGAGATACATAAAGCTTATCATTTTTACAATCATAACACCTATATCCCTTTTTGGTTATTCCATATCCTAGAAAGATACATTCTATGGCCCGAGATGATAATTTATCATCTTTGTTAGTATAAACAAAGTATTTACATCCAAAAACAGGCAATCTTGAATAGTTAGGAGAAACTTTAAAAAGTTTTTCTATAGGAGACATATTTTGTAAAACCGAAGAGGGCATCCGATTAATTAAATAGACTGCAGTCATAATAGCTTCTGCCAAAAAATTTTTAGGAATACCACTTGACAAAAGCAAAGTTCTTGTGGTTTCCAAAATATGTCTATGCTTTCGTTTGGAAACACCATTTTGTTGAGGAATCTTAGAACGAGGTTTGATGTATAATCCCAAACTTATTGAGATGGTTTTCAAAATCCTTTGACATAAACTCTCCTCCTGAATCTGATCTAAAAATTTTGATTTCGGAATCAAATTGATTCTTTATAAGATTATGAAAAATAACAAAATTTTGAAAGACATCGGATTTTGCTTTTAAAAGATATGCCCATGTATACCTAGTAAAGTTATCTATAAAAATAACATAATAAGAAATACCTCTTTTAGACAAAACAGGTGCCGGACCCCATACATCCGAATGAATTATTTCGAAGGGTCTTGTTGTAACATGTGTTTTGTTTGAAAATGGGAGATGTTGCATTTTACCAAGAACACAATCTTTGCAAGAAAAAGATTCTTTAAATTTTATTTCAAGAGGACATTGATACAATTTTTGAGCATTAAGATGTTCAAGTCTCTTATGCCATAAAAGGGCATCATTTGTCAAAACATTAACATATCCTATACTATGCAAATAGTCCATAATGTAAAGTCCGCCCTCTCTATGGCCACGCCCAATCACCTTTTTCGAAAGGCGATCCTGTACAATATATCTGGTGGATGAAAAGGTTATAACACAATTTTTATCCGAAATTTGGGATACGAAAAATAAGTTTAAATTTAGTTTTGAAACAACACTAATTTTGGAAACTTCAAAATTCTTGTTTTGCAAGTCACCAATTTTATCAACATTTAATTGTGTATCATCCGCTCTATAAACACATGAGAGGGGTTTTTAAACACATGATTTTAAGATATATTCATTAAAAGTCATATGAAATGAAGCACCCGAATCAAGAATCCAAGAGATCATACCTTGAGTTTCTTTTGTTAAAGAGGAGCAAGCCACACCAACCGTTGCTTTTTCCTTCATTTGGGTTTCAAGTTGCTTTAATTTTTGTTCAAGTACAAGAATGGAAGATGAAGCATATTCTTCTACTACGGCCACCTTCTTTTTCAATTTTGGGTAATTTGGCCTTATATGCCCGGCTTCTCTACACTTTTGAAACGAGGAAGTCGATAAGTCTTCATATTTGCTTCGGGTTTTGATGTGGCCAAGGCGGTGTCTTTTTGAAGTCTTCATTCATTCTTGTTTTAGCCATTTGAAGATCGGTAAGAATCTCTTCTTTTATAGGAAAAGGTTTTCTATGAATAAGGGATGATCTTACCCCTTCAAATTCTTCTCGGAGACTTCTTAGAAATTGATATACAAAGTCCTCATTGTCTTCACATTGTCTCTCACTAAGACATTGTGTACATTTCTTTTTGTAGCCATACAATTGATTCCAAACATTGGAAAATTCCCCAAAAAATTCGTTTACCCCTTTATCTCCTTGTTTGAGTGAGATCAATTTGTCTCTTAATGCCATCCTATGAGCCACATCGCTTTTAATATGGATTTTTTAAAAATATTCTCATGCTTTTTTAGCGTTGGTGAAATCGGCCAATGTGTCTCTAGTGTGCTCGTTTACATTATTCATGAGCGCCCATAGGATCGTTCTATGGCCTCCTTCATATTCTTCTTTTTGTTAAAGTGTGGCATTGATACAGGGTTCTATCTTCGAACCACTTACATAGCCCCATCATTTTTTGAAATACAAGTAGTTTTCTATAGATTGGGCCCATGTTTTATAGTTCGAAGATGTTAGACGGAAATTGAAACCCCCTTTATCATTTATATTTTAAGGAGAAAGAAACTAAAGAGGTAAACTTACAAAATACGATTGGCACGTATTTTGAGGCGATGAGTAATACAAAATATGATCGGCACGCTTCTCGAGACGATAAACAATACTCCAACGATCGAGAAATGACTCTGATACCATGTAATGAAGACTATGCTTCAATATAGTTGCGGAAGATCAATGAGTGGACAACACCACAAAATATCAATCACAAAGCCTTAAAAAAGGCAATAGCCAAGAGCAACAAGTACATGCGAAAATGTAAATAAATAATCTTTATTTATTAACAATCAAAGGCTTTAATTTACAATGGTTTACAAGAAGTATTTATAGAGAAAAGAGAGTGAGAGGAAGTGAAAGAAAGAGCGAAAAGAGGAGAAAGAGGGGGGCAACGGCTAGTGGCCCTGGGGGCCCTGATGGCCCAGTGGACTAGGGCTGCCAGGGCCGGGCCACTTTGGCCCAATTCTTTAACAAAATCATCCACATGATTGAAAGATACCTAAAGGAGCATCAGAAAAAGTTAATTTTAACTCATGATTGCAGATTTTGTTCAAGTGCTCTAATCATAGCATTGAGGAGAGTATGGAGAGAACATAGTGATAGAAAATACGTGCATTTCAAACAACCCTGTGTGCGCAACTTTGCTTCTGCATTTTGGCATTCTGTCTTCAGAAAGCAGACATGTGCAGTTGCTTGCATACATTGAGCAGAGGACCATTACAGTTAGACATTCTTTTGATTTTTAGCTCTTCGTATTTTTATATTGCTGCCACTACATTCTGCTTACGATCTCGTATTTGATTCTAGGCTCGTCCAAACTGAAGTTTAAATTTTTTACACCCTTGTTGAGATCCCGTTATCTCTCTCCAGGTGGTTCTGAACAATGCAACTCAGGAAACGGACAATCCAGATCTTCGTGATCGGGCATACATCTACTGGCGGCTTCTTTCAACTGATCCAGAAGTATATACATAGTGTAACAATATATGCTACTTAGATAAGCTCTTAAACAGTTACCTGATATGCTTTTGTGATTCATCACAGGCAGCAAAAGATGTTGTCTTGGCAGAGAAGCCAGTGATAAGCGATGATTCTAATCAACTTGATCCTTCGCTTCTTGATGAACTTCTTGCAAATATTGCCACTCTTGCATCCGTTTATCATAAACCTCCAGATGCATTTGTAACCCGTATTAAGTCAGCAATTCAGAGACCAGAAGACGAGGAATATCCTGACGGTATTGATTCAGGATATTCGGAGTCCCCTGCTGCAGTAGATAATGCAGCTGCTCCATCTAGTTCTGGTAACACTTCATACTCTTCACCAAAGCATTCAGTGCCAACACCACCCGTTACTTCTCCCCCTGTCCCAGACTTGCTTGGAGATCTTATAGGCTTGGACAATGCACTTGTCCCTGTCGATCAGCCATCTGCTGCATCTGAGTAAGTGAGAGTACCTAGTGATAAATGTGACTATCTGTTTTCCATTTTCCATTGTGCATAATCAAGGGTTTTTCTTTTATCAGATGTTGGAAGTTTTTCTCAATCTCGTTATTCTACTTACCGTTACTGAAATTGTATGGATGCGATGTTTCAGGCCTCCTCTACCAATTTTACTCCCTTCATCTTCTGGTCAAGGGCTGCAGATCAGTGCACAACTTGTAAGACAGGATGGCCAGGTCTTTTACAGTATGTCATTTGAAAATAACTCTGCGATGCCTCTTGATGGGTTCATGATTCAGTTGAACAAAAATACATTTGGTCTGGCAGCTGCTGGTCCGCTGCAGGTAAGAGCAATTTCTACTTACAGTACTTTGATTTCGTGGATCTTATAATACTGATAGGCAATTCCTTTACTGCTTAGATCCCACAATTGCAACCAGGAGCATCTGCACGGACCCTACTCCCAATGACACTGTTCCAGAATATCTCACCTGGACCTCCAAGCTCACTCCTGCAGGTTGCCGTGAAAAACAATCAGCAACCAGTTTGGTACTTCAATGATAAAATCTTGCTGCAAGTGCTTTTCACAGAGGATGGCAGAATGGAGCGTCCGAGCTTTCTTGAGGTATGCGCAACTTGTAACCTTATGGATATACTGTCACATTTTAGGTGGATGTTGAGGCAGATCATAATGTCAATTATTTGGTTGCATAGTATTTCAATATTAAATTCTATTACGAATATGGTTTCATGCTTAAAGTTTCTGGTTTATGGTGGATGTGAAGGCCTGCTTTTAGTGGGATTCTCAAAGGATAGGATAGACATATTGGAAGAAATGATGTTAGCTTTTACTGGACTTTTACTGAAGCAATTCAGTGACAACTTGAATAATGTTTGTCTTGAATCAAGAAATGGAAAATGTGCACAAAGCTAAATAGAACGTAACCTGGAACGAAACCACAATCGTTCTAACATGTTCACAGGTCAAGTTGGTTTCCTTGTTTTAGGGTTGCGTAGATGAGAAAGCTGCAAACCTTTTTTTCAGCACCATGGATGAATATTAGGTATCAATATGTGTGGAGCTTCATATTGTTGATGAGAAGCATTGTCTTATCATTTGGCACAGTAGCCTATGACAATCCAGCTAGGGTCTGAATCCAATCTTGCTGATGTTAAATCTTCGTCAAACTCCAAGAAAGTCGATTACCCTTGTGTTGGCTGACTGCATTTTATTATCTTGTTTTGATTGCAGACATGGAAATCTCTCCCTGATACCCAGGAGATCGCCAAGGACTTTGGAAATGCTTTGATAAGCAGTGTGGATGCCGTACTTGACAAATTGTCTTTGTCCAATCTATTTTTCATCGCGAAGCGCAAGAACGCCAATCAAGAAGTGATCTATCTCTCTGCGAAGGTGCCTCACGACATCCCCTTCCTTGTAGAACTGACCACCGTTGTAGGGGTCCCTGGAGTTAAATGTGCCATCAAAACCCCGAACACCGAACTATCTCCCCTCTTCTTTGAAGCTATGGAGTCCCTTCTCAAATGAGAGATAATGGTGTTTAGATAGTTGTTTGATTTCTATGTATGATGTAACGTTGGTTCATCTTTGTACTCATGTATTGTCTTAAACGCACTTTTTGGCTATTTAATAGATTGATCGAGTTGGGGCTGCGCTCTCCCTCTCTCTCATGGGCACTTTAACGCCTTCGTGAACTTTGCTAACTTCGTTTACCTTCCTGCTCAATAACCATGGTGAACACCACAAAGCTCCGCTTCGCTCTATGCTGCCTCCAACTCACTTCTGCTTGACCATCCTCCCTTTCGATACCACGACCCACAGCCTTCCTCCAGACGGTGAGTGCACTAATGTCCTCCCTTCGCACCTGATCAACCGGCCCATCGACGTGACCCACATCCTCCAACCTGCCTTTGGGCAACTCCTCTCCTACATTATTTCCAATGCCGATGGCATCAGCCGGTGAATCTGTTTAATTCCCGATAACTTCTGCTCCTGAGGCCATCGATACCGCCACCAGATTTGGTATCTGTTAAAATCAATATATTGCTCAGGGGTTGTTTAGTGATTCATGATATACTTCCATGCTATTACGATTTGCCTTTTGTACTTTAAGCATAGATCATTTAATAAGATTGCAGCTTACGGTGGTTTTTTTGAGAGCCAACAAAGCGTCGTCACCTAGATATCTTTTGGTTTTCCTCTGTTGTTGCAACTTCCCAACCTTAACTCAAGCCCGGACGAGTTCGACTGCCTGGCTGGCCGGAAATGTGGCTTCACCAGTCGCAGCCCTACTTAAACGTCACAGCCGCGACTTTGACGGACATGTGCACCATTGCTTAC
The DNA here is from genome assembly GCA_036023115.1 of Brasenia schreberi. Classification (NCBI taxonomy): domain Eukaryota; kingdom Viridiplantae; phylum Streptophyta; class Magnoliopsida; order Nymphaeales; family Cabombaceae; genus Brasenia; species Brasenia schreberi. The sequence continues at coordinate 14,239,807 of JAYKKT010000069.1, forward strand.
AGGTCATTCATAAGCTGGGATCTTGGTCAATTCGGTGGCAGAGATGGGGACGAAAGGAATGCAGCGACTGAGTCAGGAATGGAAACAAACCCGTACGGGGCATCGGTCCTCTCGTCCGTTTCTGATTCTTACAACTTTTGGGTTCTCTACAGAGAAATCATGAACATTGGACGCGAAACGAAGACTATCGAAGAAATTGAGCGTCCCTGATGAGGACTGCACCAAATAGCTCGATAAGTTACCCACCTTGGTCGGTACTTTACGCATCCATCTGGTCGCAATCCAACATCTCCGTCTCAAATGAGAGAGCTAACATCGGGTTTGGAAGAGGGCGGAAATAGTTTCATATGAGTGGTGAGGCCACCGAGAGAGTTCAAGTTAGAAGATGAATTCGAGGCATCCGAACGGTTGCCAGCTGGGTTTGAGGTGAGGATGTGGGAGAGAAAGCAAGGATTGGTGGTGAGTAATCGGGCTACTCAGTTGATCATTTTAGGCCATGAGCCCACCGGCGCGTTCTTGAGCCATTGTGGATGGAATTCTGTGCTGGAGAGCCTGGGCCACGGCGTGCCCATAATTGGTTGGCCTCAGGCAGCAGGACAATTTTCCAACGCAAAGATGAAGAGGTGGACAACGTAATGAATTTGGTGACCAACCAGGAGTCGGTAAAAGGAAAGGAGTTGAGAAGAAATGCTGCAGAGCTGAGAGAGAAGATGATGAGAGCCGTCAAAGGCAGAAAGAAGGATTGTTCAGGTTCTGACAGCGATGATGACTCTCTGGTGTTTAAACTGCTGCATTGAATAGTTTTACGGAGACGCCATTGAAGCCCCAGATCTCGAGGCAGCACATTGTTGGTGTACTGGTATCGGTGTGCCCGCAAGAATAACCATGTGTTAAATTTATTAATGGCCGTTCATGAATTCGATTCTATCAAAACATATAGTTCCTTATTCATCTGAACCAAACGCTTTTTGCCTTTAACTTGAGCGAACTATTGATCCCTATACATATGCATGGGGCAAATTTACCAGATCTGCCCTTGCTGTAAAGTACCAGAATATGTTAATCCCAAACCCGAACTGATTAATGTAAGTTCATTTTAAATAAGTCTGATTTTTAATGGCCAACTAGTGTTAGGAAGAATCCTACGGGCTTCCTTTTGAGTAGTCATAGTTAATGGTTTAGATGTACAACGAATAGTCATAGCTCGTGCTTAAAAACTATATGGATCACCACCACCTCAACCAGGAGAAGTTAGCCTCCCCAGGAAAATGAAATCCATGGTGACTATAAAATGAGTCGTATGGGGTTTGAACAAAGCATGCCTTTCTTGGATTTTGGCTAAGATCAAGGTCATTAGTATATGATACATGGTTATTGATCATATGAAATTAAATTAAATTTTTATTTAAACCCTGAATAAGTAGAGTTGTAGTTCAGAACTGAACCGAACTGGAACCGTTGGTTCGGTTCTAATCATTTTACAGTTTAGTTCAATTTTCAAAATACCAAAAACCGCAAGTAACTTGGTTCCAGGTTAAGGCTAGAACCGAGTCAACCCCAGCGAACGCCCCTAGGTAGACCAAGCACATAAATACTAGCAGTCAAAAGTGTGGGGATTAAACCCGGACCTGCGATCCCCATTGAAGTCCCAACAGCTTACAATACCAATTTAAGCGCGAACGCTGTGAGCATTTCGTTCTCATACTAATTTAAATGGACGACACGTTAAGCTGTTCAATCAAAATATTGACAGCTTGTCTTACTCTTCTCCATGTCAAACCCTCTTATTTTTCGATAAGGAAAACGGATTGAAGTTGAAGATTTCGAAATGCATTTCCAGCTAAAGACCAAATCTATTAATGCCGCCATCTTTCATAGACTGTGTTACAAAGCCAATACAGATCATATTAGACGTGTGAGCGTTGTCTTTATTGGTCTTCATGAAAAGAGACGTGTAGAACAGAGTATATATCAGCGACACCCGCAATGACTCGATCACTCCACAGTGCATGTATATGAATTCAATAAGGAATTGCTTCCCCACTCAACCTAGCGCCATTGCCATGAGCATCAAAACTGAGCTATTGGGATCTCTTACGTCATCATACTGCTTATTCTGTCATCTTTCAGATAGTACCTGCGCATAATCTCTCTCCTTCTCTCTCTGGGCCACTTGGTCATCCCTCACCCCTATATATTGCTTCGTTCAGATCTCTAATACCTTCAACGCATAATCCCTCCCTCTCTCTCGTCTCGTGCTCATTCCTCACCCTCAATACAACAAAGAAGAGATTCTGAGGAAGTCATAAAACAAGGTAGGTGCAAAGGGATGGTCCTTATTTTTGCTGTTTTCTTGATGAATCATTGACGATGGGTTCTCTTGCGGTCTTCAATACACAGGAATTAATAGGATTATGGTGTATATGGTGACCACCATAGGGAAACTGTTTTCTTGTAGTGCCTACATATTCTGCTTACCCCGGATCTTTTCTCATAGCTCCAACGTATAATCCCTCTCTCTCTCTCTGCTGAAAGATGATAGGGAAGATAGTATTGCTTCCATTCTTGGCACAAGGGCACTTCAACGCCTTTGTCAACTTTGCCAATTTCGTCCACAAACACCATCCTTCCTGCATAATCACCATGGTCAGTACTCCGCTCAACACCGCCAAGATCCGTTCTATGCTGCTTCCTTCAAACCAGATCAACTTCACCGTCCTCCCTTTTGATCCAACTGCACACGGGCTTCCTCCCGATGGTGAGTGCACTGATGTACTACCGCCACACCTGATCAATCGTCTCGTCGGCGTGACACACACCTTACAACCTGCACTCGAGCAAGAGCTCTCGGATCTTGTCAACAGTGCGGACCGCAGCCAGGGCATTTGCTTAATTTCCGATGTCTTTTGCTCATGGGCCGCGGACGTCGCCGAGAAGTTAAGCATCTTCCATGTGGTTCTGAGCACATGCGGCGCTTTTGGCACCGCCTTCTCCTTCACCGTATGGCTAAACCTCCCCCACTTGAACTCCAGCTCGGATGAGTTTGAGTTGCCTGGTTGGCCGGGAATGCGGCTCCACCGGTCGCAGCTCAACGATAACGTGAAGGCCGCTACCGCAACAGACATGTGCACCGTTGCTTACAGGTCCATCATAAGGTCAAGCCTACGATCTTCAGGGATGTTGGTCAACTCGGTGGAGGAGATAGAGACGAAAGGAATGAAGCGACTTCGATTCCTGTATGGAGACAAACCTGTCTGGGGCATCGGTCCCCTTATCTTTGATTCAATCCTTTCTGATGCTAACGAGAAATCATCATTAACTTTGGACACGAAACAAAGACGGGGGAAGAAACAGGGCGTCTCGGATGAGGACTGCACCAAATGGCTTGATCAACACCCACCTGGTTCTGTTCTCTATGTGTCCTTCGGTTCACAAATCACTATATCCTCGTCCCAAATGAGAGAACTCGCCTCGGGTTTGGAAGAAAGTGGAAAGAGTTTCATATGGGTGGTGAGGCCACCGAGCGAGTTCAAGCTAGAAGAGGAATTCAGGGCATCTGAATGGTTGCCGGCCGGATTCGAGGAGAGGATGAGAGAGAGAAATCAAGGATTAGTGGTGAGAAATTGGGCTCCTCAATTGATCATTCTAAGCCATGAGTCTACCGGCGCGTTCTTGAGTCATTGTGGATGGAATTCAGTGCTGGAGAGCCTGGGCAATGGCGTGCCCATAATTTGCTGGCCTCAGGCAGCAGAACAGTTTTACAATGCGAAGATGATGGTTGAGGAGATGGGCGTTTGCATCGAGTTAGCGCGAGGGAACAAGGCCAATATCAAAAGCGAAGAGGTGGCCAAGGTGGCGAGTTTGGTGACCGGCAGCGAGTCGGCGAAAGGGAAGGAGTTGAGAAGAAATGCTGCACAAGTGAGGGAGAAGATGATGAGAGCTGTTAGAGGTAGAAAGAAGGACAGTCCGGGTGCAGATGATGGTGATAACTCTCTGGAATCTTCCATTTCTGCTTTGAATAGTTTTATGGAGATGGACGCCAACCCTTATCTATGAGAGAAAGCACACCAAGGCCAAAATGCTTGCTTTACACGATTCATGCACGTGGATTCATCGATTGCAGAATTGCATGAAACTCGGATCGCTATTTCAGCACTGTTTACAACAACAATGTTCAGGAAAACCTTACGTTTATTGAAAAGCATTATTTGTCTTGGGGAGGTGCTTTTTATTAGGTTGATTCCTTTTCATCAGAGCCTGTATTCTCGTTTAACTTCTATCAATTCCCACAAGAAAAGTCTTGTATTTAGTTTATCGAAATGGCCGTCTATGAATTTTATTGAGAGTAAGATACTTGAATGAAACCTACGTGTCAGCCTTTAGTCAGAAGCTATATTTCGTACCTCTGGTTTGATCGTAAATTATTCGTCTCTATACATGCGTGGCACTAACTTACAAGACTGTCTTTGCTGTTTATAAAGGCCACACTGCATTGGCATCAAAGTCTTCACCTGGCCCAAATGCAATTCTAAATTCGTTTTGAATAGCTTCCATTTCATTGTCAAACTGGGTTAGCAGATCCCACCAGGCATGCACTCCCCAGGTACAGTTTTGACCTTCAACTTATATGTTGTTTTGAACAGACGAGAGTGCTTCATTTTGAATAATTTATTTTTGGTTACAATGGCGAAGCAGAAGCTAGCTAGGTATGTATGCCCGGGGAATCGAACCAACAAACTGTGTCTTGTAGAGGTCAGGTGGGCTAACGCCCCGAGTGCTTCATTTTCAATAGGTATAAACTTCTTTTTTTTTGTTACAAGAGGAGGCTGAAGCCTAACACACAACCGTACATGCTTCCTTTGAGAGGCGAACTCCCCACCCGCAGCAACGGCATTAAAGCGCCCTACCGTTAAGCTAACGTTCTGAATGCATTATAAACTTATTTTAGAATGGCCATTTCAGTCCCCTAAGCCAAAAGCAAAGGCAGCCATTACAGTGTAAAATAAATTCATTTCATTGGTATCAAGTACTATAATAAAAGCAAGTGACTGTGACGGTCTATTGCATGAGCCAGGATCCACAATAAAGAATGCTGGAAGGACTTGTTATGCTTAGGAGTAGGCTCTGTTTTGAATATTTACGTGGCCAAAATCCTTTTCGACCAAAATAAGTTCTTTGGTAACTATTATGGCCTGCTTTCAGCATTTTTTGAGACCCGACTTAGCGTGGTCCGTTTAAAACTGATCTAACTGTTATGGGCTGTGTGCAGGCCGATTTTTGGGTGCCTAACGACTACAACAAAAGAGAACGTCTCTCATGCCCATGAATGGAGCATATGCTTGTTGACAATTGGGCGCACAAAAAACTGTATTCCAGGGAATTGGCTTCATTAGCTTAGTTTCATAGTCTTAGGCCTTGTAATCAAACCAAACACCCTCCTTAAATCTTGATCCAAAGATATTTAGATACTTTTCTTGAACCCAAATCTTAATCCGCTTTTGTTCTTGCGAGAGAGTGATACACGTGAGTGCTATAAGCATGACATACACAGTCACGGATATTTTCTTTGTTAAGTCTCAGAAACAGCGGAAGACAAAGGCAATGAGTGTTCTATTGGAAGTCTGGTGTAGAACTGGCTCCATGCTGCGTGGGACGTGCACCACAAGTATGGGATGCAGCACTCATTAACCATAGGCTGTTTCAGAAAGAAATGTTCCTTACAATCAGGCGCACGCGTGTGCACACACAGAGAAGAGAGAGAGAGAGAGCAATACCGTCTAGAAGCATAGTGTAGAACGTTGTTCAAGTCAAAATAAGCACATAAGATCTTCACACACCTTTAAAACAAAACTAATTTTACAGTTAATTTGTATCTAAACAGATTAATTTAATAAAACAAATAAAGATCAAAACTCTTAGCTTGGCTTATAATCTTATGTACGAATACGAGCAATATACCATCAATCGATTTCATGGTTTTTGGCCAATTCGGGTCTACATCCCGATTCATTCCTTCTTCGTACCATTAATGGAGGACCACAACGCCTCTTTGATTACATTGTACCATAGACGATTCTTGACCACAAGATTGTTGGGCTCGCATGATTTGTATTTTCTTTGCTTTCGTAAGTTGTAGTTGTCTAAGTCTCTTATGTATTTCTTGTAAATAAGATAAGAGAGAAGAAAGAAGAGGAGAGAGATGTCTTCTAGGTTATCCGAAGAGTGTTTTTCTCGTAAGATTGTACACATTTTGTGTATGATTCTTTTGTATTTATATATAGCTTTTTTCATCTTTCGAGTTTTTCTCTTGGCTTCCCTTTTTAACAACCATTTCATTTTATCCGAAAAATACATCTGACTTTCAAAACAAAATGTTTTTTATTAACGTTTATATTTTCAAAACTACAACTCATGAAATCCAGCAAGAGGGTTCCTTTTTTGTAAATTTCATTGTTATTGTTAGTAATTGAGCAAATAGTGGCCACCCAATACTTACAAAGATGACCCCAAGGAGGAGGACCTTGGCCAAACAATCACAGTAACAGATGATGATTCACAAGGAGCAATAGCACACCTGGTTAGCGGGTGCACTCACATTGAAGGTCATGAGTTCAATGCCCGGAGCATACACCTGTCCTGCTTCGATATCCAAATTATTACAAAAAGAAGAAAAAGAACAATGGGTGATGATTCATGACCTCTTCAGTAAACCCTTTTCTGTGGGGAGCTGCCATACGAGTACAAAACCATGAAGAGAATGTGTCGGTGCTTGTGATTGAAGGAATTTAAGGTTTGCATTGATGCCAAAATAAACGAGACTGCGATTCATTTGTTAACATGCCAAGCAGGAACCTTGTGCCGCATGACCAAAGGTGAAGCATTTCATGTAGTCCTTGCCCTTTCTCAATCACACATAATTGCTATACATCAAGTCAGTGGCAGATTTACCTTGAGGTGAGAAGGGGCGCTGTTCCACCTGAAATTTGAAAACCAAATGGAAAATTTACTTGGAATTTCTGGCCACTACTATACATACTTCGTCCCGCCTTAAATGGTTGAATAGGTTGTTCTCTCCACCGACAAAAAAATCTAGATCCCCCACGGTATCAAGTGCCTTTCTTTTCTTAAGTGAGGACACACATTTGTACAGCCATAAATATGAACTGAACGAGCCCAGCTGAGCCTATGTAGCTCGACTCATTAGCTTGTTTGCTTGAATGTGGGTCACCTTATTTGCTCTTTTACTGTGAGCTCAGTTTTCACAAAAGAAAGATCCAAAGTATTCTCTGTCCTTCATGTAGAGAAGGTATATAAAATCAAAAGGATGATAACCAAGCTAATGAGTCGATTAAAGTAAAGACTATTTATAATCACGAACATATGAGGTGATTGATAACCAAATAGTCAATGCCTTCTCTGTTTTTATGGAAAAGCACCTGCTTGTGTCTCATTTTTCACATATGATTCAATGGACGATAACCAGAACTTTATATCCACAGTAAAGAATGCTGGAAGGACTTGTTATGCGTTAGGAGTAGGCTCTGGTGAATATTTACGTGGCCAAAATCCTTTTCGACCAAAATAAGTTCTTTGGTAACTATTATGGCCTGCTTTGGGCATTTTTTGAGACCCGACTTGGCGTGGCCCGTTTAAAACTGATATAACTGTTATGGGCTGTGTGCAGGCCCATTTTGGGGGCCTAACGACTACAACAAAAGGGAACGTCTCTCACGCCCATGAATGGAGCATATGCTAGTTGATCTTTGTACATTATTTGCTTTACACCGACGATCACACAATCAATAACAAGCTTTACACTGGCTCACAGTGGATGATGCATGGCTTGCTTCAACTGGTTATCGTCCATTGAATCATATGTGAAAAATGAGACACAAGCAGGTGCTTTTCGATAAAAACAGAGAAGGCATTAACTATTTGGTTATCACCTCATATGTTCGTGATTATAAATAGTCTTTACTTTAATCGTTCTTCCTAGATTTCTTAGTTGAGCACGGTGATCGATGAAAACAATGTTTCAAGCGCGGCTGACTTCTATGCGCACATATGTATGCCAGTTCATGCGCTCCTTGTTTACTTTTCAAAACTCTCTCTCCCCTATATATATTATAATCCTCTAGAGTAAATGCACGTTTTTTTCTTCAACGATTGATTGAATATGAAAATGTACAATCCTTTCAACATTTTAGAAAAACTATTGCAGCTTTTGTTTTTCTCATTCTATTCGATCGTCATTCTCTTTCTCTCTTTAATGCGTCCCTTCTCTTTGCAACCTATCTCAGACCTCACCAGACACCTTTGTCGTGATCGCAAGCCCTCCATTGCTATCTGCTACGATCATCAGATACCACCCTTGCCAGACACCACTATCGCCAAGGAAATTTATACATTTAAACAGGTTCTATGTGAGTCTTTCGAAAGCTTGGACTTGTACAAAATGGATGCATCGAACTTTCAACTTGTAGAAAATGGATGCCTTGAAATCTGGGTCTGCCAGATCTCTTTAATCAAACCAAGGAAGGCCTTCAGCATCTTGCTTAAGGAGAACCTGAATAACTGAGTTAGATTTGTATCATTGACGGGTCCGAACCAAGCGCACACAAATGAAATTTCCCACATCAATAGGAGATAAACGTTTGTATCCAACTGTATTCTGCATTATAAAGAAAAGCTTGATAACCTTCATCCACAAGTTCAAAGCCTCAAAGCAACACCACTTTCTTTTGTAATATGATACATTAGAGCCGGTGCTGTGTAAAATTTCAAAGCTTCAAAGCTTGATAACCATTTGATGTTGTTATGTTACATCCACACCACACGTCTTCCCTCATTACTCTTGATGGCGTTGTGTAGGCCATATATTCTCCACAGGAAGTTTCAAAGTCAGATGTAAGATGGAATTGAATATTATCAACCTGTAGGTTTTATACGTTTTGATGTCATCTCCTCAAGTAAACGTCTCTCTCTCTGTCTCTCAAGCAAGCAAGCTGTGCATGGCAGAATCATGTCACGCGTGCATGCCCCGATGGAGGCCGAAACTTGAAGCGTTCTATGTTGAACCCCTGGCCAGAAGAGCCTAACAAATTAATCAAGTGGTGGCCTGCAGCTTGCACATATTCATTGTTTGCGCATAGGTTAAGGTCAAAGCAGAAATGTAACAGTCGAGATGCTTTCCTTGCTGAAAATGTGCAGCCAATATGGAATCACGTCGTATAGGAAATAAGATTGAATGATTTTATTTATAGCATACAAGGTAGGATCTGCGTCACATGGAGATACGAAAAGTTCAGTTTCCTTTTCAAAAGTATAAAAGAATCTCTTACAGGAGCCACCGACTCTATGGCTAGGGCTTCAACTCCGACGAACCTTGCACTTGTTGCATGGATATGGTAGGGTATCGGTATTTCGTATAGGTACGGGTTTAAAAAAATGTAAGGTATGAATACATATAAATTTATGCAAATGAATATAACTGCAATACTAACTAAGAAGTATATAATATCAAAACAAAAAGGTTTCGTTGAATAACATTTTCAACTTTATACATATAACTTCGATATCAAATTTTAAAAATATAACATCAAAACCCATCAAACATAAAACCCTAATAACCCCAATCTCAGTATTTCCCTTGTCATTATTTTAAAAAAAATTGCTTCCATATTTGATTCAAATATGAAAAAGTATTGCAACTTCAAGAATTTCAGCTCTTTCAAATGGATCCTAATAATCTCCACCAATATCCCATATTTTTTCTGTCCTTCATTATAATCTTTACTCTTTCTTAAAAAAAGATGAAGGTTTATATGAAACAAAACTAAATATTCACTTCTTTGAGGCTTGAGCTTGTTTCTTCTATAAAAGTGGAAGAAACAAATACTCCAATTTCTTTCACAAATGAGAATGAGTATAATTGTGAAAAAAGCTTTAAAGCGATTGTTTGAAGCTTAGGAATTAGAGATTCATGCATAATGCATCATTACTCTAGTGATAAACTCTATATATTTTCCAAACAAAAGAATTGTCCAAGCTCTTCTTCACTACTTGAGAATTTGATAAATTTGTTTGTCACCTTTATCCTTTCTCGTAGATCTTCAAAGAACTTTTCAAGGTATTTGTTCCTTACTTCACAAATTTCATCGTTTTTATGTGGAAAAACTCTATTAAGAACTTCTTAAGTCATTGTCTTGTATAACACCTAAAACACAAAATATAAATTAAGAATATCATATATACTTTGAAACAATAAGAAAGTTATTCAAAGGTTGAAAGAGTTTACCTCGAATTTAGAGAATAAGCTATGCAATAAGATGGCGTATAACTTTTGGCCCATGTATGAATGAGAATATCATACACTACCCTATATAAGGTCAAATATTAATTCAACTCCTTACCTTATGTTAATAAATAATTGATTTTACTTGTTCAATCATAGCCTTATTTTTCATAAATCAAATGAAGAACTGAGTTATCACTATCACATAGTCAAAGTATATCACGAATGGGCTTTATGAAATTTAAAATATAATTGATCCATTACAACCAAAGATTGTTCAAAATCATGTCCAGCAAGAGAGAGATGATCTCTTTTCCTCTTATTTCTATCAAATGAATTAAGTGTTAAGGTAAAGGAACTTACATTGTGTTTATTCTCTCATGTGCCTCTCTCTCAATTTGTTTCATTTATTTAAGATATTGATTTGTTATTGAATCTTTTTTCCTTTAATAGATAACACTTCACTGTAAAATAAGACTCCTTGTAACTTAAACCACAATAATTATACGCTAATTTGCGTTTTCACCTCCTATCTTCTTATCTTACAACAAAGACATATATGACCAAAGTGGATAACCTTTCCGAGGTCTTCCAAGTGCAAGTTTACTAGTCACAAAAGCAAAAGATATGCTACCACTAACATACACATTAGACATCTAAAAATAATTTAATATATTAGGCATATGAAAAGCATAGTAGACAATATGCTTTATGAAAATGAAAGCAAAGAGTACAATACCTCGCAGACACATAGAATCCAACAATGAGTAACAAAAACTACAGTATATTTAAAATGATTAAATAAGCAAACGGAAATAATTGACTGATATATTACAAGTTAAAAAATTCAGGAGTGAACATCAAAAACTCTCAATTTGTAGAGTTAAAACAAAAAAGCCATATACATCAAAACCGTGCAATCGAAGAGGGAGAACCACAACAACAACCTAATCATCGACTTTTATTTATTTCCCAGTGGGTTTTGTTTGAGTAATTGGACAAGCAAAAACTAGGGAGGGTTTTGTTTATTGGATTTGGAAGTAAATACATATTCACAGAATAAGCAGAGAAAAGGTGCACAAGTTAGCTTACTGACTAGAGCTTCCTGGTCTTCCCATTGTCGGTACGAAGATGATACACAAAAAGAGAGAGAACCATAACGCAGAGCCAAAAACAGACCCAGAAGTAAAACCAAACGCAGCAACACGTGTGTGGTTTAGGGATTTCACACCTTACGTTTTATTTTTTTGAGATTTGAATAAGGTCGACCTATATCCACGGTACTGGATACGGGTACTTAAGTTATCCAAATCAAGGTATGCATACCCAACAAACGTGAAATGTATCAACATATACATTCATGCGTACCCATACTCGATACGAGCACACGACCATATTTCACGTACGTGCATCAGAGGCGTCGAGCCTTCTTTCTCGATAATGTTGCTTCTTTCATGATCATACGTTGATTGACAATTGAATTTGATTAACGAATTCAACAGAAAGTAAATTAACTCCTCAAACATTGAAAGAATCATCCGATGCACCAGAAGAAACTCATCAACAACCTCATGTTCAGAGCATATTGTAGATTTCTTCTGATAGAATAGGCAACTTTCTATCAAGCTGACGAGAAAACATCAGGTCATATTCTTTACTTATATGAGCCGCTTGTTATATTTTAAACCTGCACCCTTCATCTTCCCTCATGATATAAGAAAGGTGTGGGTGGGGATTTGGTCAACCTTCTTATAGTTTTTCTCAAAAGCCAGATGCAGAAATACCCTACATGTTATTTTTTATGTGAAACCTCTGAAGCTAAATAAAGATCTAATTCGTGCAGTTTGCCAGTTGAGTGTAAAAACTGTTGAAGACCGAATGACTTTCATCATTTGTATAAATTATGTGTGATTTTTAGGTAGTAAAATAGTTGGTTGGGGGCTGTCTAAGACACTCTCCTTCCGGGAAACTCTCCTTCTCTTATATCGATTCCTACCAGTAGGAATGTCCCCAAACCAAAAGATCCTCAGAACCAAGCGAGCTCGAGCATATGCCAAACTATTCAAGAAATAGTTGGTTGGGGGCTGTTATTAACAGGTGCTCTACTTCCTGCAATGAGTTTCAGGAAAAAAGGTGGAGATTGAGACAGAAATGTCTGTTTTTGATCATTCTCCACCGGACAAAATTTGTCTTTTCTGATCATTCCTGACAGACAATGTTCTTACTTTGATTTTTTTTAAGAGGTACTTGGAGCTAGTGATGCTTACACAAACTAGTAACGTCGGCAGGTTTAACTCTTTCAATCTAACATACTTAACATGTTCGAATCAAAGGTTTGGTACCAAGTAGAAACGAAGTCCATTAATTACTCATTCGAGCCAGGTCTATAAGATCGGACTTCGAGTCAGATCGGATTGACCTACTTTACTAAAACTTGCACTAAATCCGAATAGGACCTAAAATTTCAAAATTTTCAACGTAAGTATCGCATCAAACAAATATATTAGATTGTGTACGTGTGTTCTATACTTTTTATAATAAGCAGACAAGTAGCATACTAGCACCGGAAAGTCGGAACTGGATCTGTACCCTGGATCGATCACAAGTTCAACCTCTCCTTACAAGGTGCCTATTTCTATTGTGATGCCTCGTAATCTCCGATCATACATATTTGGTCATCCCTGATCCTACAATTTCTCCGTCATCATCTTCCTACTTCCTACGCACTCTGTGTGTGTGTGTGTGTGTGACGAAAGATGGTAGGACAGATAGTGTTGCTTCCATTCATGGGACAAGGGCACTTCAACGCCTTTGTCAACTTTGCCAAGATTATGCAGAGGCACCATCCATCCTGCATAATCACCATGGTGAGTACCCCGCTCAACACCACCAAGCTCTCGCTCTATGCTGCCCCCTTCACTTCAAGTTCGCTTCGCCGTTCTCCCCTTCGATCCCACGACATATGGACTTCCGCCGGATGGCGAATGCACTGATGTCCTCCCCCCACACCTGATCAACCAGCTCGTGGACATCTCTACCCACAGCCTCCGACCTGGCCTCGAGCAAGTGCTCTCCAATCTCACATCCAGTGCCGATGGCAGCCGGCGCATCTGCTTAATTGCCGATGTCTTCTGCTCTTGGGCTGTCGACGTCGCTGAGAAGCTAGGTGTCTTCCATGTTGTCCTCAGCACTTGCGGGGCGTTCGGCATCGCCACCACCTTCACCATATGGTTGCACCTTCCCCACCTGAACTCAAGCTCAGACGAGTTTAAATTTCCCGGTTCGCCGGGCATGCGGCTTCACCGATCGCAGCTCAACGATAACCTCAAGGCCGCAACTGGAACGGACATGAGGACCATTGCTTACAAGTCCTTCACAAGGTGGAGCCTCATATCTTCAGGGATGTTGGTGAACTCCGTGGAGGAGATCGAGGCGAAAGGGCTGCAGCGACTCCGAGCCATGTACGGGAAAAAACCAGTTTGGACTATCGGTCCTCTCATTTCTGATTCTATCCTTGCAGATACAAATCAGAAATCATCAATGGTGGACGTGAAACAAAGACTCGGGAAGAAACCGGGCGTTTCGGATGAGAACTGCACCAAATGGCTCGATCAACACCCACCTTGTTCAGTTATTTACATATCCTTCGGTTCACAAATCACTATATCCTCGTCCCAAATGAGAGAGCTCGCCTCGGGTTTGGAAGAAAGTGGAAAGAGTTTCATATGGGTGGTGAGGCCACCGAGCGAGTTCAAGCTAGAAGAGGAATTCAGGGCATCTGAATGGTTGCCGGCCGGATTCGAGGAGAGGATGAGGGAGAGAAATCAAGGATTAGTAGTGAGAAATTGGGCTCCTCAATTGATCATTTTAAACCATGAGTCTACCGGCGCGTTCTTGAGTCATTGTGGATGGAATTCGGTGCTGGAGAGCCTGGGCAATGGCGTGCCCATAATTGGCTGGCCTCAGGCAGCAGAACAGTTTTACAATGCGAAGATGATGGTTGAGGAGATGGGCGTTTGCATGGAGTTAGCGCGAGGGAACAAGGCCAATATCAAAAGAGAAGAGGTGGCCAAGGTGGCGAGTTTGGTGATCGGCAGCGAGTCGGCGAATGGGAAGGAATTGAGACGCAATGCTAATAAAGTGAGGGAGAAGATGATGAGAGCCGTGAGAGGCAGAAAGAAAGATAGCTCGGGTGCTGATGACTCTCTTGGATCCTCCATTGCTGCACTGAATAGCTTTATGGGGACGGCATTAATGCCCCAGCTATGATAAGCAGCAAAGAAATTCAAACTACTTCCTTTACTCTCGATTCATTCATGTAGATGCATCCACCAAACCAAATGGACTGCATGATTGACGTTGTTTTCGAGAGAAGCCTTCTTCTGAGTTAATCTCGACCATCTTGTCTTACATGCCTGAAAATAAGCAACAGATGTCGCATGCAGGTATCAAACTCGCATCTTCAATTCTCGTTCTCTACTCCAAGACTGACCTAGTTCATACGTTGTTACTCATTTATTTAGGTCTACATTTAAGGAAAGGTGGTTTTTGTGCAAATCGTTTATACTTATGATAAGCAGCAAAGAAATTCAAAGTACTTCCTTTACTCTCGATTCTTTCATGTAGATGCATCCACCAAACCAAATGGACTGCATGATTGACGTTGTTTTCTAGAGAAGCCTTCTTCTGAGTTAATCTCGACCATCTTGTCTTACATGCCTGAAAATAAGCAACAGATGCCGCATGCAGGTATCAAACTCGCATCTTCAATTCTCGTTCTCTACTCCAAGACTGACCTAGTTCATACGTTGTTACTCATTTATTTAGGTCTACATTTAAGGAAAGGTGGTTTGTGCAAATCGTTTATATTTAAAAAAATTAAAAAAGAAACAAGTACCTAAATTCAAAAGTGTTTTTTTGCTTTTTAATGTAAACAATTCATTTCTTAATCTAGTGCAAAAAAGCAGTTCGCTATGATTTGCATACACCAACCTACTCTCGATTTTTTTTTACAGGACAAGGCCGAAGCCTAACACACGCATACACCATCTAGGAGTTGAACTTCCCCACCAGCGGTAATGGTGCTAGAGCTTCCTCCCGTTGAGCTCTCAGTGTTTTTCATTAAGTCATCTCCTTGCAATATAATTTCTTTTTCATGTTAGAAATGAAAAGGAAGCCTCAAACAACATGACCATTAACAAAAGAACTGCCCAAAAAAGAAAGTAATTTTGATCATGTTTCTTCAGTCCTTAGGACTTCTTTTACCAAGTGGCCCTTGCATTAAACGTGTTATGTCATTGTGTAATGGCCAACCATCTCCGTGAAATTTAGGAGGAAGACAAGAACTCAAAATCGTTTATGTTTGTTCATTCTTCCCTCTTCTATTTATCATAATTGAGTTCCTCATTTTGAGGGCATCTTCCTTGCACAAGGTCAGGCTAATTTTACGAATCTCTTAGTCTAAAAGATCAACTTGGTGCTTAACCCATTCATCTTTTTGTTCTCACTTAAACCAAATCGATGATAACATGAATTACTTCTGTCGGTCCGATTCCTGCAATTCTGGTTTAGGCAATCCTGACATTTAAACACGCATGCACACACACATACATGAGATTAGACTTATATAAACAGCAAACATTATGTGCATTTAATCAGATGAAATTATGCAAGTATCCTTTAAAGTAGTTGCACTTTTCAAAATACCGCATCGTGAAGTTTGTGTTAGTACGTGGAAGAAACATCCTGTGCACAAAAATCAAACGTGAAGTGGAGATGGAAAAGATAGGCATGGACTTTTAGCGAAACATGGCATACAATTTTACATCAAGCTCATGTTAGGAGCAGAATGCAATAGTTGCAAACATAAGACGCAATGAGAAGAGCTTCTTTACATGGAGAAGTTTAATATCAATAATGGAAGACATCTGAATTTTAGTTAAAATTTAGCAACAACTACATTAATGTAATTAGTTTCTGGTTGCTCTGGGCTGACAGCTATCGATCTTTTTCAAATATTCGACACAAATTGAACTTTTATAACGGTAAGTGATCTTTGTGGCTCTATTTTGCTGCTAAACGTCAGTTTTGTTGTCCCCACATTGATCAATGCCTTGTAATTCCCAATAGAAACAGATGGGATATTATTCATGGATTTAATCCAAACAGAAGGAGATAGAAACAAGGACGGATCGCCTTTGACATGTGTGAAATAATGGAGCATAAAACTCCTCGACTAAATATATATAGGACAGTAACTCCCAAGTCCTGTTACATCAAGGATCAACTTTAAGTCCATACTTATTTATAATGGTGATTGATGAGTTAACAAAACATATTCAAGATGAAGTACCTTGGTGTATGTTATTTGCAGATGACATTGTATTAGTGGAGGAGTCTAAGGAAAAAGTTAATAGAAAATTGAAACTATAGAGAGAAACATTGGAAAGCAAAAGCCTCTGACTTAGTAGAATAAAGACAGAATATATGGAATGTAAGTTTGATCATTTGGTTACCTCAGAGGACATAGAAATTAAAATTGGCATACATTGCATCTCACAAAAGCAAAGTTTTAAATACCTAGGGTTAATTTTTCAGAGTGATGAAGAATTGATGGAGATGTTCCACATAGAATTAATGCTTTTTGGTTAAAATGAAGAGGAGCATCAGGTATTCTTTGTGATAAGAAGATATCATTAAAGTTAAAAGGTAAATATTATAGAGCAGCAATTAGGCCTGTCATGTTTTATGGTTCTCAGTGTTGGGCAGTTAATCATCAATGTCTGTGACAGAAATGAAGATATTGAGATGGATGAGTGGTCATATAAGAAAAGACCGTATACATAATGAGGTTATTAGAAACAAATTAGGAGTGGCACCAATAGAGAATAAAATGAGAGAATATCGTTTAAGATGGTTTGGACATATAGAAAGAAGAGCAAAAGAAGAACCTATAAGAAGGTTAGAAAAACTAAATTTGGAAAGTATTAAAAGAGGTAGAGGATGACTACAAAAGTGTTGGAAAGAAACAATAAAGAATGATCTTAGCTTATTATGAGTTAAGTGCTAATATGACACACAATAGGGATCTGTGGAAACAAAGAATCCATGTAGTCGACCCCGTCTAGTATGGGAAAAGGCTTAGTTGTAG
The DNA here is from genome assembly GCA_036023115.1 of Brasenia schreberi. Classification (NCBI taxonomy): domain Eukaryota; kingdom Viridiplantae; phylum Streptophyta; class Magnoliopsida; order Nymphaeales; family Cabombaceae; genus Brasenia; species Brasenia schreberi. The sequence goes on from JAYKKT010000069.1 coordinate 14,257,251, forward strand.
TTGTTGTTGTTGTTGTAGTAACTCAAGTCCTGATTTACAGTGCTGCTGAGAACCTAACCTCTGGCCGCGTGTTGGCTGCAAGAGACTGCCTACTACGGGTATGCCATTGCCAGACTCTCAGAACGAGTTCCACCAACAACGGCATAGGCATGTACAAGAATTGTCATTATTTGAAGAGCCATGTTTCTCACTACAACCTTTCTCTTCCATACTCTCCTCAAATCCATTTGGCAACTCCAACTGCCTGGACTCTTGATCGTCAAGCTTGATCCAAACTTGTGGGTGCGCAGCCATGTTGATTCCACCTGCGCCACTTTCTTCACAAATTTCTGCTGCTCCACAATCATGGTAGACCATGGTTTGGGAAGCTAGCTTATCCACCCTGCTGCTCCACTTTCCTTATAGCATTGTGGAGAGTAATTCAAAGCTAGCTCTTAGGTTCCATTGCCTTCGCCTCTTCACCAGCAGGGTGGATAAGCTAAGAGATTGAAGGAAAGTTAGTTTGCCAGCCAATTGACCAACGGGCGGAAGGGCCGGAGGATGGTGCATGCAAAGTCAATCCTGTACTTGTTCTGTGACTCATTAATCCTGAGTAGGGAAGTTGTTTCCAGAAGAAGACGTACCAAGGAATGGAGCCGGCCTTGCCACGGTTGGTGAGCTGGGAGCGACACAGGCACATCTGGGGAAAGTTAAGCAGCAGGAACTCATCTGATCTCTCTCTCTCTCTCCCTCTACATCATCAATTAAGAACAAGAAAAGCCGAGCCAGTAATAATTGTTTTATGTCAAAAGAATTAGAAAGAACCGTGAGCCAAGAACGAAATACGAGGATCAGGTTAAGGCTTACTAAACCCAAGCAACAATCTGTTGCTTCCAGATGCTATGACAAATATAATCGAGATGCATACAAGATGATTACACAAGCCTAGCAGAATATACTTCAGATTTTCCACACTGGCTGCACCAAACCTCAGTGAAGAATATCCGAGAACCTATGAAACATTTGCAGTCAGGTTCTTGCCTTCAAAATGACAATATCACGTTATATATTGAAAAACATGTAGTATGATATTCAGAAAAGAAACATGATCAAGCTAAAATGACGAGGAGGAGATCTTGATGTGGAGCTAGAATTTTACGTTCTAAATCTGAAACTTATCTGGTGTTAAACTTTTCACCACTCGGCTCCATGCTTATAGCAAACAAATAGAGAAAAAATAGACGAGGGGAGTTATTTAATCAGCTCTAAATCAAATGCAACCATGCACATAGTATAATCTCTGATCCAATTCGGCTTGACTTCAACATATGAAACTGCAGTTTGCTCATCCCATGCAGAGTCCATCAAGTTCACCACAATGAGGCATGTATGCATGCTCTCTGCATGATATTGGTATGAAATGTGTCTATTCCAACTCCACATAAGCAATAAGATAAATAATACGAATGTGAACAAGATCTGGGCACCTCACATGCAGTTAGTCAGAGACAACTTTCACCCAATTTATATGAACCAACCACCTCATGCCATCCCTGACACAGCACAACTATTGCACCAAATCCTCGAGTGGAGCATTTCGCCCTTCTCCTGAATCAGTTGAAGCATGGTGCTTCTGCCCCATTGAAAAGAAACCTTAAGCTAAAACCATTTTACTAGCAAAACAGAGACCGAGCAGATCATGTCTCTTTATCTCAGCTTGTGGACATAGCAGGAAATTCAAGATGAGGTACCATTGTACATTTTATCTGCAAACAATATTGCGGCATAGTGTTCATAGATAAGGTGAGGGAAGAAATAAATAGGAAACTTCAACTCTAAAAGGAAAGTGTATAAGATCATGACTTTTGGCTATCAAAAGAAAGATATATGGAATGCAAGCTGAGTATAATACAGACATATGATACAAAGGTAAACATCATAATTTGGAGAGAAGAATAGGTGCATCAGGTGTTTCCTATGCTTGAAGACAACAGCTAGATCAAAAGAAAAATATTATAAAATTGCAATCATATTACCAATGAATACAGTGCGGAGTCTTGTGCAGTCAATCATCAGCATTACCAGCAAATTAGTAGCAGAAATAAAGATACTGAAGTAAATGTAAGGTTACATACTGAAGGACTGAGCCATAATTGTAACATAAATGAAAGAAACATGATTAAGGTGGTCAGGACATCTCGACGGACTTCCACTACCACGAAGCTGTGAGATGCCGAAATATATGAACTACTAAAATGCCCAGGGCACTGAGGACGCAGTCGTTGTTGTGCTGCATCCTGCATATCAATGGCCCTAACCGTTCAGGTAGCTCAACAATTTTAAGAGGAGCAACACAATCTAGTCAGTTTTATTTGTTGTTTCAGCAACTATTCCAATAGGCAGGTTTTGCTCCATTTTGGGACGTATCGAACTCCCTTCCTCTAAATTGACTGTGGTCTATGAATGCATCTTCAGCTCAACCACGGCTTGCTAATTCATTGTTTTGTCCTCTCGCGGCCTAATCACTTCCAATTTGTAACATATTATTCTGATTGATCTTTCCAGCCATCACCTCCAAGAAGAAGACGATGTTTTCTTACTGTGATGTATATCTGTTCTGAATCTAACGACATGTTGTACTCTTCTTCCATCTGATATCACTCCCCAATCCCCAGCTTCTGTGCCATTGACAGTCGTGTCGAACACAGAGACTGCACTTAATCACTTCCCAATCCCCACCTTATGTTCCATACATGCATGATTCAAATTTGCTAATTTCACTTTGAATTGATATCGATTCTGGACTTATTCAACTCTAGTCCACGGACGCATCACTGATTCGTTACCCAACATAATTGTCTCCGTTGCAATCTAACACGACGAAAATAAAGTAGCCAACCGTCTCTTGTAGAGAACAATTAATATCCCCTTAGAAGAAATAGTCAGGGAGCGTTTTTCTCTCCCAAACGCTTCGTTGGTCAGTGTTTCAATCCGGCACCGTCTGAACAGAAACGCCGTTCGACTAAAGCTACCAATCAATCATATCATATTAAAAAGGAAACAGTTTTACTCTATTATATCCCTAATGCTTAGTCGGTCTCCAATCAAATCGAATACCACGTTAGCAAATACCCATCTCAATGAAAGAACCGCATAAAATGATTTATCAGAAACAATGTGGAAGAAAGAAGATTCTCATCTTGGTCACCCCAAAGGAAGCAAACGAAAATTGTAGGATCTCAGAGCCATTCTTGCGGATGATAGACGGCCGGAGGATAGCACATCGACTTCTCTCCTGTTGAAAATTATTCCCGATTCCCGGTTTGTCTATGATCGAAATTCCTTTGGGCGGTGTTTGATTACGAGGCCAGGACTATGGAACTGAAGCGGCAGTTTGTTCGAACACCTTCGAGCATCCTGTTGTAAAAAAGAAAAGAAGGCAATTTGTGTTTAAAAATTTTTAGTTAATTCATTTTAAAACTAACTAAGAGACAGATCAGATCCAAACTCTACTCATATCTAAAACCAAACTAAGACAAAACTATAGTTGGTTGAGTTTAGGGTTGTTCAAGGAACTGCCAAACCGAACCAACAGGTTGGTTTTAGATGTCTGGCAGTTTAGTTTGGTTTTAGTTGGAAATAATTCTGGTGGTTTTGTTCATGGTTCCCGTGTTAGGACCGAATGGAACTAAACCATTCTAAGTTTATGTATATAAATTTTATATATAAAATGTAAAGATATATCTATATAAGTTTATATACTTATATGGATTTAAATCTTGACATGTTTATAAGTTTATATATATCAGTTTTATAACCTCATGTATGTATAAAATGTGGACTGTATATCCAAATAATATCATGGCATAATATATTGTATTTAGCAAAATCCTTAAATTGGTAGAACTATGGTTCAAAACCGAACCAAAGCGGAGCTGACAGTTCGGTTTGGTTTGGTTCTTATCATGGTTTGGTTCGGTTCTCTGAAAGTTGGGAACTGGAACTGACATTTTTGTTCCAGATGTTGAGGTTAGACCCGGACCAAACCAAACCGTGAACACCCCTACTTGGGTTTGGGTCGAAAATTACAATAGGATCTAACAAGGGACTGCTACGAAGAGAACTTATGCTGCTAATTTTGGAGACATATCATAGCGGAAATCATTTTAGGATGCAAAATGTCTGAGGTGTTCATCGATTCATGTTTAAGATCTTAAAAGAATTGATCATTAAACAGAAAAAGGAAATTAAAGCATTGCCTTGCAAATATATGTAAGAAATGAACTTATGGATCCATACGACATTCTTATACAGCCAAAACCAAAAGCAAGTCTTTCCAGACCCTAAGTGTCATACCGGCACGAGTTGCGATCACGACCGGACCTAATGCCACTTGGTCGTTCCTCTTGTGAGCGTGAACGTAAGTGGCATTCAAAGAAAAGTATAACTCAATTCTAACTCAAATAAAATATATCAATAACGTGTACCTTGAAAGTGATAGGTTTAAGATAAACTGTAAAATAATAAGGTGAGCTTCGACACATAACTTGGTAGTAAAAGTTATACTCCCCTTAATCGAATTCATGCTAAAAGTATGCATGTTTTACGGTCGTTCCATAATAAATCATATTTACATTTCAACTCATGCTTTCAAATTCATACTTACACACATCTATTAGTTACGATAATTACAACTCATACTATATTGGCCCTAAGGCCATAGGACTCATCTGACTCTCTTACGCGACCTTAATCACCCTGTCCATGAAGATCAAACCATGTCGACTCTCATGACAGAATATCTTAGAACACATTCTACATTTGCCCCAAGCCGAAACGCTCGAGGGATCTACACGTCTCTAGAGACCCCACACAAGTATGACTCATGTATTCATATGTCATTATGTTTCAAAACTAATTGCATCTTATCACATTCATAAGTTCATGTCCTGATTCTTATATCTAAATTCATATCCACATAATATTCAAATAATATTTTCATATCAACACATGCAAATCAAATCATACTCTTTATCAACTACATCATAAACAAGGTTATCTAAGTAATCTATAATTTCAAATATCATTTAAGAATCATTAATAAAATATTTAATAATCAAACACATTTAAATCCATCCAAAACAAATAAAATCACTTCTATCGTGGTTATATTAAAGAATGTCCCTACTTGAAGGAGCACCAAGATCCAACCCTGAAACTGTTGGGTCTCTCTTATCACCACAAAATCCTCTAATTTTAATCACTAAATAATAATATTATTATTAACATTTATTTTAATTACGAGTCTAACAGAACAAAATGGATCCAAATTGAATCTCAAATGACCCAAAAACTCAATATGGATCTAAATAGCCTGCCCTAAATCCAAACTGTCACTTAGATCTATTTCTTATCCAAACTAGATACACAATAGGCATTCTATATTGTTGGGTTGACACATGACTTGGGCCGAACCTGAAACTATCCAAACAAGTTATGAGTTCACTTCTAATTTTGACGAGAACCCGTTTTGAACCAAACAAAGCTTAACCTATTTCTAATACAAAACCAAACCCAAAACTAGACGCACTACGACGACACTTAGTGATTCAGACACAACACAACATAGAAGGAGATACATTTTCTCCAAATCCGGTGGTGATTTTCACCGTCCTCCTGACTCCCCTATTCCCGTCGAGCATAACTTCGGCTGCCAGCGACTGTGTTTTTGCATAAAAATCAAAAAAAAAATGAAAACAGTTTTGAATGAGAAAAATCAACTGAATCAAAGGTTTTTTTTATTGATTTTCAATCTATTTCTTTTTGTAATTATTTAATCTACAGAAGCCCTTAAATCTCAAGTGAATCCGTCATTAAATAGCAGCAATTTTCATCGAAAAACATGCAGAACCCGTTTAGAGTTCCTATTCTGAAAACCGACAATTCCTATTGATTTCGACATCAATGAACTTGATTCTTAACGTTTAAAATGACTTAAATCAAGTAGCCCAAACCTAAATCAATGTTTTACAAGAAGTTTTTAATCAAGTATCCAAAAAAAAAATGAAATCTAGAAATGTTGAAATAACTCACCGGTTTCTGGTCGACCTAGCCACCATGTTTGATCCATACCCAAATCGGACGTTGCTTCTATTTGCTTTTTCGGATAGGTCTGGCTCCAGTCATGGCTCCATCCCTACAACAATTTACGGCCTTTCCCTTCCACTTTTGGTGTTAATTGTGCGACTCCTCACACTTTCTCATCAAGCTTGAGATTGCTATTTTTTTAAATATCTGAACCACCTTAAGCATATTACTCTCATTTCGTTTTATCCTTTGTCTTATCTATTTTATCATCCATTGTTATGGCACGAACTCTTTCTATAATAACCTCACTAAGGATGTGTTCTTTCTTTATCTCATCAAACATTCACCTCAAGATCTTATACAAATACTAAACGGTCCTCTTGAAAAGTATGAATCAGATTGTACATGGGTTTCAAACCAAGTCTGATTTTATCACCATGAAAGAATTTTACAGTGTTCTGCTCAAATAAATGAAACATCAGCAAGGGAAGAGGGTGAAGGGTGTATGCCTCCCACAAACTTTACTTCAAAAGTTTGCACACGTTGGCTCATCCGGCAGTGCTCTTTGACTCGTGGTGAGTTCGATCCCCCATGTGTGCATGGGTAAGTAAGCTTTGCGACCGAGCATACGATGCTCATGTTTGCTCGTTTTGCTCAATTAAATTGGTGTTTGAGTTTGTGTTACCTGATCATGTTCAAAGCAGTACACCACAATTGCCTAGATAAACAGTACGCAGACACCCTCCTAACATTTGAACTACTGACCTCCAATCAGGGGGACAGGACTCTGCCATTATGCCATGCCATGCACCTGCAAGACAAATTAATTTACCAATAACGATTCAATAAAAGTAAAATATATGAAAACACTACTACAATAATAATTAAGTCTTTTTTTTATATTATATAGACTTGGTTTGATGGAATTTTTTTTCATGAAGCTTTTAAAAGGGAAATACAAAACAATAAAAACTTTATTTATATAATATATATATAAATGGATCAATCATGAAGACTTCTGTACAGAGTTCGAGAATGATATCAGTCGTATCACTCGGTAGTTTCTTTCAATATGAAAAGGTGAGAGACATTTACATATCTACGCCATTTATTACATCTGCTCTTGTTTTTTTCGTATATGTTGACAACAGTAAAAATATTACTGTATATTTCTTTTCATTTATTTGAAACTGAGAGCAATCGACAAAGAGGGTTGTGGAGATACGTTTAATGAATTCTATGAGATCTCTTCTTCTGAAGGCTTTTCACAATTAATAAGCATGTAGTCTCTTTCTTTTTTAGGGTATGCAAGTGTTGTGAACTGTTGCAAAAAAAATGCAAGTTTAGTAAATACAATCGAGAACCCCTTTTTGACATTTATGACAAATGATGGATGATCATTTAAGCTTTTTAATACGGGAGCTACAATACATAGCGAAAATCGAAACTGTAGGCCATTTCGTGTACGCGAGAAAATTTTATTAAATAATCCAGTTGACAGCTGTATTGCTGATCGGAGTTCCACACCCAAGAGGGTGCATGGAGTGTGTTATACGTTGTGGCCTCCTCTTGTATAAATGATAACCAATTAGTTGTATATTAAGTAGCATCTCAATATCAATACAATAATCGATGTTATTTAATGCATATGAATATATTAAATATGATGTGAGATAAACTATTTCATTATTATCATTTAATTAATTATACAAACGATAGTGATAATCAAATAATGTCTAGCATGAGACATTATCTAATAACTTTCACTCTCTACCTATATATATAGTGGTTCATGCTTAATCTACCTCAAATATTTTAACCATTGGATCATCATAATCGACGATGGAAATTTAAATCTAAAAAATAAAGTATATGATTATACTTTTATACTCGTATTTAATGCTCAATAATACACTCTATTTGAATCGTACGAAATCTTTGAGAAGATTTAATCATGTAAATGAGTGGAACATATATCACTATCTCTCTCTTTATATATATGTTTTATATTATTATCTTGTCCCTAATGCCATCACCGTGGCATAAATGGCTCACTACACACATCCAATGCAGCGTGTCCTACATGACACTGGCGTGTGACATTTTACTAAAGCTTTACTTTAGTACGATGGAAATCCATTTTAGTATCCTTCACCAAATCCACTTGAGTATGACGTGATACGTGAAAGTAAATTAATAATTAATATTTCAAATAAGGTTATTAATGTAAACTAATAATTATACTTTATGACAATATATAAAATTAATATCTAATACCTTTAATTTAAATATAAATTTATGTAAAGAATTTTATTTAAATATTTATTTGTAAAAATTTTAATTTACATTTACAATATCATAAGTTTTTTTGCTCTAAAATGTTCCACAAGACGTCTCAAAAGGTGAATCGCTTCAACAGTAGATACGCCTGGCATGAATCCAAATTGGTTCTCTCTTTTAATTGATACTTGTCTGAACCTACGTTCGATAATTCTTTCCCATAATTTCATAGTATGACTAATTAACTTGATACCTCGATAATTCGCATAATTTTGAATGTCTCCCTTGTTCTTATATATGGGTATAAGTGTACTTGCTCTCCATTCCTCGGGCATCTTTTGGTTTTTCCATATTTCATTAAATAGTCTTGTGAGCCAAGTGATTCCTATTTCTCCTAGTATTTTCCAAACTTCTATAGGAATATTATCTGGTCCTACCGATTTACCACCCATCAAATGTTTAAGAGCCTCTTTGACTTCATTCTTTTGAATACGTCGGTAGAAATTGTGGTTTATATACTTTTCTGACTTGGCTAAATCTCCTAAACTAATGCTAACATCTTTATTTTTATTAAAAAGATTATACAACAACAACTAAGCCTTTTCCCATACTAGACGGGGTCGGCTACATGGATCCTTTATTTCCATAAATCCCCATCGTGTGCCATGTTAGCAGTTAATTCCCAATAAGCTAGATCATTCTTTATCATTTCTTTCCAACACTTTTGTGGTCATTCTCTACTTCTTTTAATACTTTCCAAATTTAGTTTTTTTAACCTTCTTACTGGTTCTTCTTTTGATCTTCTTTCTATATGTCCAAACTATCTTAAACGATGTTCTCTCATTTTATCCTCCATTGGTGCCACTCCTAATTTGTTTCTAATAACCTCATTATGTATACGGTCTTTTCTTGTATGACCACTCATCCATCTCAACATCTTCATTTCTATCATAGACATCTTTTGTACATGTTGATGATTAACTGCCCAACACTCAGAACCATAAAACATGGAAGGCCTAATTGCTGCTCTATAATATTTACCTTTTAACTTTAATGGTATCTTCTTATCACAAAGAATACCTGATGCTCATCTCCATTTTAACCAACCAGCATTAATTCTATGTGTAACATCTCCATCAATTCTTCCATCACTCTGAAAAATTGACCCTAGGTATTTAAAACTTTCCTTTTGGGGAATGCAATGTGTGTCAATTTTAATTTCCATGTCCTCTGAAGTAACCAAATGATCAAACTTATATTCCATATATTCTGTCTTTGTTCTACTAAGTCGGAGGCCTTTGCTTTCTAATGTTTCTCTCCATAGTTCCAATTTTCTATTAACTTTTTCCTTAGACTCCTCCACTAATACAATGTCATCTGCAAATAAAATACACTAAGGTACTTCATCTTGAATATGTTTTGTTAACTCATCCATCACCATTACAAATAAGTATGGACTTAAAGTTGATCCTTGATGTAACCCAATATTAACTTCAAAGAAGTCTGTCATTCCTTCATGAGTCCTCACACATATTTTTGCACAATCATACATGTCTCTTATAAGGTTAATATATGTTAATGGGATACCTCTTTTTTCCAAAGTTCTCCAAAAAACCTCCCTCGATACCCTATCATAAGCTTTTTCTAGATCAATAAATATCATGTGAATGTCTTTCTTTTTTGCTCTAAAATGTTTCATAAGACGTCTCAAAAGGTGAATCGCTTCAATAGTAGATCTGTCTGGCATGAATCCAAATTGGTTCTTTGTTGTACTTGATACTTGTTTTAACCTACATTCGATAATTCTTTCCCATAATTTCATAGTATGACTCATTAACTTGATACCTTGATAATTCACACAATTTTTGCTCTCCATTCCTCGGGCATCTTTTGGTTTTTCCATATTTCATTAAATAGTCTTGTGAGCCAAACTAAAAAGATTATAAAAATAGTTTTTCCATCTATTTCTTAAATCATCATTTGCCTCTAGAATTTTTTTATCCTCGTCTTTTATGCATCTAACATAATTAAGATCTTTAGTTTTCTTTTCTCTAGCCCTAGCTATCCTAAAAATATCTTTCACCCTCTTTTGAGTTGAGTTTTTTATATAAGTCATCCCAAATCTTAGCTTTTGCTTCACTAACGGCTTTTTTCGCTTCCTTCTTTACTTTTTTATAAGCTTCTAAAGTTTCACTAGTTTTCTTACATGCCCTCTTTGCCTTGATTTTATTTTGTACTACTTCACTCCACCACCAAGCTTCTTTTTGTGCCAGTACACCTCCCTTAGATACCCCTAACACATCTTTCGCCACTTTCCTAATATGTATAGCCATATTATTCTACATATGTGCCAACATAATTCCAAACATCTCCTTGAAGGACTTTCTGTTTAAATATATCTTCTTTCCTCACTTTTGAGGTTCCACTATTTAGTCTGAATAGCTCGATGCACTCTTTTCTTCTTTGTCCATTTTTTTATTTGTAAATCCATAGCTAAAAGTCGATGTTGGGTGGTTAAGCTTTTTCCTGGAATTACCTTACAATCTTTACAACACGCTCTGTCTTTTTTTTTACAAATAAAGTAATCAATTTGTGTTTGTGATAAGCCACTCTTATAAGTAATTAAATGTTCATCTCGTTTTTTTGAAGATTGTATTGACTATAAAGAGATCAAATGCCAAAGCAAAATTTAAAATCTCCCTACCTTCCTCGTTTATATCCCCAAAGGTGATCCCTTACATGGGTGGAGTTAATTTTAATTTACATTTATCACTAAAAATTTATGTGTGATAATCGATATGGGACTAAATCTTATACTTTCATGGACATAAAAATTAAGTTGATGTCAAGGTCTATTTATATTAAATGTATCACAAAAGATATGTGTGTGCTAACTTATTTATAGGAACGCTTCTATCTTATAAACAAGACTCCTTATCTCAATATTAAGGCTACACATGCATCTATGTATCTCTCTTGCCCCCCTCCCTTCTCTGTGTATGTGCGCGCATGCATATATATATATATATATATATGGCACACAATATTAACACTTTGTGCTAAACAAATTAATTATCCACATGCGGTTGTTGATTGTTTGCCAGTTAATATAAATTCTGACCTTTTCATGGGTGAGGTATGGTGGCCACCTCGCCCGAAATCCAAAAAGAATAGAAAAATTGTACACAAGCAGTCCAAATATTTTAAATACTGTAGACTGCCCCTGAGCTTCAGCCAATTGAACTTCGCCTCACCCAAAAAATTATGTATATTAGCATGCTATTTCTGATGATAATTTTATAATTTGGTTGCGTTGATTGGTAAATTATTTCTCATATTCTTGAAGAATCTAAATCAAGTGCGTAAATCAAATGCAAGATATGTGAAAAACCACTTTTATTTCTTATATATTTTGTCATTACCAAGAGCAGTACTACTTACTAACCACCGTGTTTAACGTTTAACTTATTACCACCACAACCTGCGTCCTCCTCCTTATTGACAACCATTAAAATTCCATCACCATCCACCATAATTGCTAGTAACATCCATTGCTACCACCATTGCCCTCCTTGCATGCTGGCCATCACCACCACCACCACCTATCGCTCTTTATCATTGTCACGGTACCTCATTCTCTTCACCACCATTTTTGTGTGTGTATATCTTCTTGCACACGTTTAACAATGTGTCCTTTTATCTCCCTTTGAAAAGTGGGTTAAGACTGTAATATTTTTTGTCCTTTTTTCTTTTTCAAATGCTCTTGTAAATTATAATTGTCACACATACACACGGATACAGTAAATGCACAATCTTGCTTAAACATCTTATTATTTGAATTTTAAGATCAACATTAAAATCTGAATTACTTTATGTTTAATACATATGGTTTATTAAATACAAAGTAAAAAGATGTTTTTAATTCATATCTCCATTTGTTGATGTCAAAGATTGAACCATAGAAGAGTTTATGCAAAGTTATGCACCCGAAAACATGCATTTAAGACACCTCTATCTCTTTCTATATTATATATCATATTGATAGATAGATAGATCTATATAGAGAGAGTGACCCTTTCTTCTTTCTTTCTAGATAAGTTATTACTTGCCTCGAGTTCCCTATTCATTGGGAAGAAACATAAACAGAAACATGGTTTTAGATGTGGATATACGACAGTTTTCGTATCTGCATATTAACTTCCATACAGATCAGGTCTGCAAAATATGTGACGTTAGAGAGAGAGAGAGAGTCTAAATTGGCGAAATTCCTCTGCAGGACCAGACCTTTTTTTTCAGGAATTTTGATCTTAAACAAAGAATTTTCACCTCATTAATGGCCTCCATAGATTCACCACCGAGCTTAATATTCCGGATCCACAGCTCTGGCCAAATCCATTTGGTTGGCCGACTAAGTACACCTGGGTTCCATTTTACGATCCGGATTATAGGCTATATAGCACAGCATGGTATGTAGTGACCAAGGCTTATGGTCTTGTTATTAAGCTTACAAATGAGTCTAGAGCTGCATTTGATGATCCTGATCTAGACGATGCATGCCAAGCTGCATCACTTAGTTTGGCTGATTTCTTTCGGATCTCCGCTCGTTCCGGCGAGTCCTCCATGAGCCGCCGCACGGCCTTCTCGATCTTTTCGGCTGGCACCACTCCAACACTACCCCATTCCCTCACCACCACTCCCACCTTCAGCACTTGGGTCACCAGCTGTGCATTCGCCGGCTGGTCGGAGTGCAGGGGCCAGGTTGCCATTGGCACGCCCAGACTCAGTCCCTCCATGCAAGAGTTCCAGCCACAGTGGGTCAAGAAGCCACCCACAGCAGCATGGCCCAGTATGTTCAGCTGTGGGGCCCACTCCCTGAACACCTGACCTAACCCTGCGACCCTCTTCTCGAACCCTTCTGGCAACTGGATCTGGTTTCTTCTCTCCTTGAAGATGTCACCCCTGTCGGCCTCACGGAGAACCCACAAGAACCGTTGACCGCTTCGCTCGAGCCCAGTCGCGAGCTGTGTGATCTGAGATGAGGATAGAGACGTGATGGAACCGAACGAGATGTATAGAACCGATGCGGTAGGTTGCTTGTCCAGCCAATTGAACACAGAAGATGGTTTTGGATCTGAACTCTTTGTGGGTTGGAGGGGGATCACGGGACCTATGGCCCATATCCGTTTGTTTTGGTACCGTGGCCTCTTTGATAGCATGTCCATGAATTCCCCTTCAATGGCATCAAAGGTGTTGAAGAGTTCGCCTTTGCTTAATGCGGTATGCCGGTGACGACGCTTCATGAAATCAGTGAACTCGCTTGAGAAGCAGCCTTGTGGTGAAACCGGATCCAGATTTGGCTTGATCCGCTTTATCTCCTTCTCTTGGTGCATTTGAAAGGAAAGAGAAGAGAACACACTCACACACCTATAAGCGAAGGCCTCCACGTTGGGATAATTCGACCCAAGCTCCGCAGCGAACGACATGAGCGGATCATGAACGATCACAACACGCCGACAAGAAGCCGAGAGCGAGCGAAGCAGGAGGTCAAGCGGGTCGCGGAGCTGGCCCGAGACCTCAAAGACAGGTATGAGGTGTTCAGGGAATTTGGTGGTGGATTCGGGGTCTGGATCCGGTACCGGAAATGAAGGCAGAGGGAGGTCATGAAATGAGATGGCAGTGAAGGAAGATAGGTCCCAACCTTGGAGCCGGAGCCGAGCTTGGCGATTATGGGTCACCGACCCGAGGAAGATGACCCGGAGGCCCTTGAGGGCGAGCAGGCGGGAGAAGTGGAGGAGGGGGCTCAGGTGACCCTGTGCAGGGAACGGGAGCATTAGAACCACCAGGTGGCCGTTCAAGCGTCCCATGCCGTGGCTACCTTGGCTGCTGCTGCTTTCCATTATACAACCGGGAATTGGGTTTATATACAGAGATCTCAGCCTTCCGCCTAAGCAAGGTGGCCGATAAAAGAATGTCAGCAATATGTGTAGGTAGTGTTTCGTAATTTTGTATATGGTGCAACGTACATCCACCATTGTCCTGGTGTGTGTTTGTGTGTATGTATATTATCATGACGTCTATAAAGAAAGCAAAAAACTTAGGTGTTTTAATATTTTGGGCTACTTAATCACGTGAGTGAAGTTGGGGTTGGTGCCGGCACAACCTGCTAAAAGCAGGTGATATAGCTTCGTGGGGTTCTCATGTATTTTAACAAAACAAACGAGCACAAAATTGTCACCAGTGACGAATCTAACAACCGTGGCCTAAATTTTGGGTTAGACGGTGTCGAACAGTTACATCGCAGGGTCTGATTATAACCGATGGGACGAACCGTGAGTTATTCCTTTTTCTTTAAAAGGAAACCGGCGGGTTGATGCCCCACCCGGGCTCAGTGTAGATCCATTACTGATTGTTGCTGATCTTCTATCCACACAGAGAGAGAGAGAACAGATGGGTCCACATAATTGCAGAGCCTCCCCATGAAAAATAGTCAATCATTGTTGGCAGCTGCAAGCTTTTGACTTTTGAGCCATGACGATTCATCGCCACTGTACTTCGCATATAAAAACATTCGTTTTAGCCACCAATTTCAGAATCTCGCGTGCCTTGTAACAATCGTTTACCATACATGAAATGAGGGTAAAACAAAGCAAAAGTGGCCATTACCTACAGTGGCCTAAAAGGCATAGAGAGAGAGAGAGAGAGAGAGAGAGAGAGAGAGAGAGAACACACCAAAAGACACTGATTTATCAATGTAAAGCTTGTCCCCAAAACTTCAACTGCCGACTTGGCCACTAAACTCTCTCTCTTGCCGACTAAACAAAGTAGACATTAATTTTGCTTTCTGTCTTAACAGGAGCCTGACTTTAAGCATATACAAACTGCCCACTTTCGCGATTTACAGTCACGTTTTTTGCTCGCTGTCCTTTCGTGCCCCACTCAAAACTGCCGACTTTGCTGAGCATCCCCAGACTTTTGTTCGTTGGGGACGCTATATCTTTTAAGGAGGTTTCATATTTTCCACGCCTTTTACATGACTTGCGCTTAATCCACGAAACGAAAAGCTGCATCTTACCCAAATAGGAAAAATATTTCTTTACTGAAAGAATAACGTATATGATTATTTCTACACAGATAGATGTGGTCAGATATCCATTGGATGTTATCTTTGTGACTGATTTCTAAAATGCAATCTTTGCCGGTTGATGAACCCATAGAGCCTAATAAGGAACTCCCTCTATTTGTTTATCTATCTATTGACTAATATGCTTGTCATTTTATATGATTACATATCTTTAAAAATTAATGAATCACCGTATAAAAAGTACATATGGAAATCAAATATATATCTAAAAGTTATATTATATTTTTTGGCCTTTTGCTTTTGTAGATTAATGCTTCAAATTTTCAAGAATATGATAAATATATAACATACAAGCATATTTGGCATCCATATATAAGAAAATTTAGATTTTATCCATCAATAGCATGCTCGTTCATTACTTTTAGCATAAGTATAATTTTAAAAATTAAATATTTTTAAAAATTTATAAAAAAATCTTATTATACGCATGCTTCAAAAATAACAATTGTGTTAAAGAAGAGATTTGGATTCAACTCCCATTGGATTCATTCTTGTCCTGATCCAATAAGAGTTGTTAGGAAGTAAATCTTTAGTATAGGGGCATTTTAGTCTTTTTATTATGATGTAAGTAACCCTAAGGTGTTACTGTGTGATTAAGGGAACGAAAGAAAGTATGGGAGGCGGCAATCTGTGGAGATGTCATTCTCAATCTCTTCGTCTTCCTCTCTGCTATAAATTTCTATCAGTTAACGAAGATTTGTGCGAAAAATAAACATGGTATCAGAGCCTAATCGGTGTTATTTGAAGTTTGTTTCATGGACAAGCAGCGACGACAATGGTTAAGTAGTGTAACAGTCTCCTCAGGTGTAGTCCAACGTCGTGTGGTTTAGAAATTTCCAATTACATATGGTACAATCCATCATTGATTGCATAAAAGTAGTATAGTGGTGTGATTTGCTGACAAACAATCTTGTATACGCTGGAGTAATGTTGAAATAGTGTTATAATAGGAAAGGAGAGTATAATTACCCTTGTGTGGATAATCAATAATGTTTTACATGTTCCTAGTCTTTCAATTAATTTATTATACATATATGCCCTAACTAGAAATCTCAATTGTACAATAACTTTTAGCTCTATTGATTGTTTATTTAATAAATTAAATACGGGGAGGATCTTAGGTAAGGATAGCATGAAGAAAGGGTTATACTTCTATGAGTAGACAAGAAGGACAAGGACACAGAATCTATCTTATTGACATCAAACCAACAAGAAGAAGTAGTATTGTGGTATCATAGACGGTGACATCTGTCACTATAAAAAATAAAGACATTTTTATCAGGATTAACTAGTAGTTGTTATTTTACTTTTCATTGTGATACTTGTAAAAAAGTTAAACATCATCACGTGTAATTTCCTATCAATGAATGTTGAGCATTAAAACCATTTGAAGTTGTTCAATTTGATATATGGGATTCATGATCAATTACTTCTTTACATGGTTATATATATTTTGTATCATTTATTGATGATTACACTTGATTTACTATGATTTATCTTATTAAATCAAGGATGAAGTGAAAGGTATTTTGCCCACATTTTATACGTTCATTTATGCATAATTTCAGTTGTCCATTAAGATAATTCGTACTGATAATTAAGGATAATTTATGTCTCATCACTTGCATGCATTTTTCGTCAAATATTGCATACTACATCGGACATCATGCTCAAATACTCCTAAAAAATTGGTGTTTTTAGAAAGAAAAATTTGTCATATACTTGAAGTTGCAACAACACTATTGGTAGGATATAATATCCTTAAGTACTAATGGAAAAAAGTTGTTATAACTGCAATGTACCTGATAGACTGAATGTCCAGTATGATACTAGGGGGAGCACTCTATTTCATTCCCTATGTCATAGCTAAAAGCAATTTCTATATCCTTAAAGAGTGTTTGGAAGTACTTGATTTGTTCATATATATGACAACTTAAGAGATAAATTGGATGTTAGGGCAGTTAAATATATTTTTCTAGAATATTTAGCTATTCAAAAGGGTTATAAATGTTACGACCTAGTGAAGAAAAAGGGTTATGTTTCAATAGACGTGATATTTCATGAGGAGATTTCATTCTATAGTACAAGTAGTAATGGTTTACCAAATACATCATGTATAGTAGTACTGCCCATCTTACCTACAAAAGAACATAAATCGGATGAATATGAAAGAACATAGATCGGGTGAATATGAAAGACAGAAAATGGTTCAAAAAGAATCATCTACGGACAACGTCTTGAAGACATATTCAAAGGAAAATAGACAAGTTATCATGCCCGATCATAATGGTATCCTTTATCAAAATCTTCTTCCTAATTCAGTTCTACTAGCCTATGAGGTAAACCATTCAATTCCTTTTTTTGATATTTATAATGATCTACCCATTACACTAAAGAAGGGAAAACGTGGAATAGCTAAATATCCTATCAGTCAATTTATTTCCTACACTAATCTTCAAAAAGATTATCAGATGTTTCTAATGGATGCAAAAACTATTTTTTATTCCAAAGCACTTTGAAGAAGTCAAGCATATCTCAGAATAGAGAAAGGCAATGAAAGATAAAATTAGAACACTAGAAAAGAATCATACTTAGATACTCATACATCTCCCACCAAGCCGAAAAATAATGGATTATAAATGGGTTTACAGCAACTAAGCCTTTTCTCATACTAGATAGGGTCAGCTATATGGATTCTTTGTTTTCACAGATCCCTATCATATGTCATGCTTGCGGTTAACTCAATATAAACTAGATCATTTTGTAAAGTTTCTTTCCAACACTTTTGTGGTCATCTACTTCTTATTTTAACATTTACATAATCTAATTTTTCACATCTTCTTATGAGAGTGTTCCTTAGTTGTCTTTCTATATGTCCAAACTATCTTAAATGATTTTCTCTTATTTTATCATCTATTGGTGCTACTCCCAATTGGTTTTTAATAACCTCGTTATGTATGTGGTCTTTCCTTGTGTGACTACTTATCCATCTCTGCATCTTCATTTCTGCTACGGACATCTTTTGTACATGTTGATGATTAACTACCCAATACTCAAAACCATAAAACATAGCAAGTCTAATTACTATTCTAAAATATTTACCTTTTAACTTTAATGGTATCTTCTTATCACACATTATACATAATGTCCCTCTCCATTTTAAATAGATCTACACTATTAAATTCAATACAGATAGATCTATTGAGAGATATAAAGAACGATTAGTGGTCAAATGGTATAACCAATCAAATGGTATTGACTACACAGAGACTTTTGCACTTATAACTAAGATGAATATCATCCGACTACTTCTCAGCGTAGTGGTCAATAAAAGGTGAGAATTATGAAAATTGATCATAAAGAATGCTTTCCTTGAGGAGTTCTTTTAGAAGACATCTACATGAATCTACCACCTGGCTATAATAATATAGTGGGATCACAGAATGTGTGCAAATTAAAGAATAAACACTCCTATTCATTTTTTTACAAACAATAAGGCAGTCATACAAATTGCCTGAAACTCAGTATATCATGAGAGGACGAAATACATTGAAATGCACTGTCACTTCATCGGAGAAAAGATCACTCAAGGAGTCTTCAAGCTCATACATGTACGCTCAGAACACCAAACAATAGACATATTAACAAAGTCAATGAATGCAATAGACTTGAAAAGAGCTACTAACAAATTGGGAGTAACCAATATCCTACCCCCAACTTCAGGGGACATGTTAAAGAAGATATTTGGATCTATCTCCTATTGGATCTATTCTTATCCTGATCGTAAATCTTTAGTATACTAGTATTTGTCTTTTTTTTATTATAATGTAAGTAACCCTAAGGTGTTACCATGTGATTAAGGAAAGAGAGAGAAAGTATGGGAGGCGGCAATATGTAGAGACATCCACCCCATCTCTTCTTCTTCCTTTCTGTTGTAAATTTCTATGAGTTTAACAAAGATTTGTGTGAGAAATCAATAGATTGAGCATGAATGAATAACAACTGTCGTAGGTAGGATCTAATCAATATATATTTTAAAAGACAACATGAGTAAACAATATGAGTGATGGACAAGATCTAATCACTATACATATAAACATGATCTTACTCACCTTTGACATGCTCATTTATATTAGTATATTATTTTTTGGTAGTATAAATATAATTTCAAAATTTTGAAAGATTTTAAAAATATATGAAAGATAATATTAATATCTCTTGAAAAGTAATCATTGATTGTGAGTAGGATACAAATCCAAACACTATATATATGTGTGTGTGTGTTTGCGCTACGTGGGCATCGCGCGATGTGTGAGTATGTTGCAGTGAAGAGTTGCGACGTATGGAAGCCTGACGCATGCTGTTGATTATGCTGTTGATTGTTGGCCGCAGTTCAATTTTGAGTACTTGGCCGACGTCCTTCTTCCACGTCGAAGCACCTTAGTGCTGCTTTGCCGACACTGAAGTTAAGCAAATCTTTCTCTTAGAGAGATGGAGGTGCACAAAAAGAAGGAACATCGAGTCCCCACAAACTGACGTCGGTAAGCAGCAATTGGAGAATACTGCTAATCCCGCATTTCGTGCTTTACGGGGTGTTTGCCTCGTTGTGTGTAACTCATGCGTGCCCTTTTTTCTATCTCTTTTTCGATTACTATGGGAGACTGAACCCTAACACGAACACATGCATTGCAACCCCAGGGATCGAAGTAGGCACCGTGCCCACCCTTTTGTTTCTAAGAGATATATAGGGTGTGTTTCAATCTTGGCCAGCGTTGGCTTCAGCCTTTTCCTTCTAAAGTTTAAACAGCTCTTCTTAGAAACAGTAAACTCTTTAATGGTGGTACCTTTTAGGTGAAAAGAGTACACGATACAATAAAGCAGGTGGCTGCTAGTTTTGGTGCCATTTTCATGACTGTAGCTTACTCTTTTTACAAGCAAGAACGGGATTATTGAAAGCTTCCACTCCCTTTATTTTCAGAATTAGGAAAAAGGGAACAATATTCTCGAGAAATTCTCTATTTTCATGCCAGTTTGACACGTTTTCGTATCACAAGAAAGTTCGATTGTGACTCTCACCAGCTTGTAGGACCTTCTTTAAGAGAAAAAAATTGGTAATTTTCTTATATAAGAGAAAAAGAGTTGGTACTTTATTTTTCCTCTAATGAAAAAATACCATTCAGTTATCTTCTTGGTATCGTAAAAAGATTTCATATGAATTATGAAAATTCCGAATTATTGAAGAATATAGAGATTTGTTGCACGTCCATGAGAAAGTGAGTAACAATTCAAAACTTGTATTATTTGTTAATGGTGATAGTTCAGAACAAGTGGTTTTTCGAAAACTAACAGAGAAACCATGAGAGAAGTTTAACATAGCCCCGTAGCTCATCTTCTGATGCGTTAACCCTCGATATAAAAATGCACCGTTAGGCATTCGTGATTTGATTTTACGATGTGAAAATGCACATACACACACACGTAGAATCATAAATATAATGTAGCAGCTGGTAGCATCAGATTATCTAGATATGAGTTAACTTTTGTCTCAAATTCGACGGCATTAGTAAAAGGCATCCAGCTAGTTCTAATTATTCCTCTTTCTCTCTGTGTGTGTAATATATATATATATATATATATATATATATATATATATATATATAGAGAGAGAGAGAGAGAGAGAGAGAGCTGTTGGATGCTAACTCAAGTTGATACATATCATATCTGACCTTATTTTCATATTATGCCTGACGCCATTTTCCGCAGCTAGCATCCCATTCGATGTATTTGTATATGTGCGTGTTTGTCTGTGTGTGTGAGTGAGAGAGGGAGAGAGAGTTGGAGGCGCCACAAGACAGCAACTACGGCCAGATTCATGCACAGTCTGAAAGCAAGTCTTATGCCGCATTGACCGATCTTTCGTTTTGTCTCTGATGGAGTAGTCGTAATGCTTATCATGTTATCCTCCACAACATGAATTGATTGATTCTCCACAAGTGGCCGTATGCCGCAGTCATCAAGAATGGCATGCATGGAGCAAACAACAACATCAAGAATGCATGCATGGAGCAGCTGTACAATAATTAATTGTACAACTCAATGACTTACATACGACGTACTTTGCCCACCCAGATAATTCAATCCAATATACGGTGAGAGTTTTTCTCTTGTTATAATGATATCTTTATACGTTGTATATTAATCAAGTTTTTGTTATGTAAAATACGTTAAAAAATGCTATTTCTACCTCGAAATCCTTTTCATGTTCAGGTTATTAGCTTCACGAGCCGAGTAAGATGGTCTGAACACAGCATGCTCACAGTATGCGTGTGGGGTAGACTGTTCTCTTAAACGATTTGTTCAACAACAACTATGCCTTTTCCCATACTCTTAAACGATTTGTTCATTTAACGAAATCTTGCTCACCCAGCTTGTGGAGTTAATCAAACAAGTTATAGGATTCAAATCGAACTAGAAACATTTCTATATACATAACTAAATGAGCTTATATGCACCAAGTCCAATCACAATCAAGCAACCTCAAACTCATTTGAATGTAGCGGACAACAGCGGAGCTCGAAAACTTATGTGTATTCGAATATATTTCGCGTTTAGCTCGATAGCTTGAAAGTCTCATCTCCGGTCTTAGGTTAATTTAGCATGAAGAAAACATTATGAGATGAGCCGAACCAATCCCAACCACCAGCATCTCAATTCCTTTCCCAGCCCTGGGCACTATCCCCTCGTAGGTTTTCCAAAAGATTAAGCAAAAGCTAAGGTGGAGGATCTACACTGAGCCGAGGCACCTGAAATTTCAGAAGTCATTTTGAGGCCTTATAACCCAGGGTTGGATCCATGAGCTGTTCGCTCCACCATAAACCGCTATCCGCCGCACACTAAATGGATTTTTAAATCCGCCACGGGTGGGGGACCTATAGCTTTGCGAAATGTGACAAGACAGGGAGTTATCTCCCAATGGCCTATTTCTTCGACTATTTTTCAAGAATTGCATGAGCAATCGTGCATGTTGATTTATCTGCAACTGACAGTTCCGCAATACCTTTTATAAATTTGTATATAAAGTGAAAAAAAACAAATGAATTGAATGGGGAGACCTTCAAGAGAAAGTAGAAATATTGGAACGGATCGTATCGACGTGCATTCATCATGCCCACGAATAAATATTTAGATATTCGAGATACAGTATAATATATGATGATATAACGTAAGATATCTGGCGTTAGGATAACATCAGTTATGTTGGACGTCAGCATTATCCTAAAAGGCACCATGCCAACCACATGGATGCTATTAAGGAAAAGGATCAGCAGCTGACCTCAGGATGTTTGGGTGTTTTAATTTTTGGCTTCTTTTTTTGTTTTTTGGCAATATGGGTTTATCGCCATTATTTTTATGTCAGAAGCGCTGGTTATCATTTCTTTATGGGAGCTGGGGAATGTTGGAGTTTGATGTGGAGCTTGATTCGCTCTTCCATCAATTTTCGCCCATTTAGACATACTTCAGTGGACCCAAGCTGAATAAGTTACCAATATATTTTCTTTAGGTTTAATAGAATGTATATATATAAAAACTGGATCATGTCCACCTTTAATATGCCTACTATTACTTTTTTATAGCATAAATATAATCTAATAATTTAAGAGTTTTAAAAATATATAAAAAACAATGTTATTATACCTTAATCACTTTTTACCTCACTCATGCCTACCTATTACTTTTTAATGATATACTATAATTTAAATGTACGAAAGACATGTCACTTAAAAGCACGCATGAGTCGGTGGTGGCAGGACTCTCTCTCTCTCTCTCTCTCTCTCTCTCTATATATATATATATATATATATATATATATATAAGCAGCTTCCATCTTGTAATATTTACTCGATTATAATGAAATTTTCTTTTACACAGCCACAAAGATAGGAAGCGAGAATTAACTCTTTTCGGCAAAATCATGTCTTTCTAAAATAATAATAATAATAATAATAATAATAAATCGAGGCATTTTCATAAAATTTTTTTTTCAAATGTATGGCATCTTTAGCATTCTAAAAAAAAATATAAAAAAAAAAATAAATGCATTTCATTCCATGCATTTTCCATTTCATTCATCTAAAGAAAATATTTTCATTTCACTAAGGAAAGAATCGCCTGCATGATTATACATCGTATTCACAAGTGTTCGGAAAAAAACTATTGCCACGACTAAGGAAAAGAAGACACGCCTTGACCTTCGTTTCAAGAACTTCCAAGAATGTCACGAAATGAAAGGTGATGAGACCTTACTCCATCCGCATTATGAAAAAAAGAAGAAAGAAAGCGGAAACATGTATGCGGAAACAATGAGGTAGGTAGTGCCATTAAACTTTATCGGAAGCATATGCGAAACTGACAAGCTTGCGAAAATCTTATAGGTATATGGATTTTATTGGCTTTCTTTAATCAAGGTTTGTTACACCTTGCAAAAGTTGCGGAAATTGGTCAATAAAGTTTTGCTTTAAGATTCTAATCCTCTTTCTCTTAGAAAATTGAGATCTAGGAAGTAGCGGTTCTTTTGTTGTCAAACTACTTAGCATAGTATCTTAATGACAAAGGCCATTAGATCAAGTTATTAAGTTCTCTGTGTTCGGTTAAGAATGGTACCTAGGAATGGTAATGCGGCACCACTTCTTCTAAAGACTTCAAAGACCAAAATGTCATTCTGGAAAATCAAGTTGTTAAGTTTCTCATGTGTTCTACAATTCTAATGCTGCGGATAAAATCTACTCAAGTGACTCTCGAGTCGGTTGTCTTTTCAGGTTTCCCAAAATATTTGGAACCGCTATAGCCTTCTCCTTCAAAATGGATGTCATTCTTTGCAAACACGAGCAAATATTTTCCTTCTGCTTCCTCAAAATACATGCCTCACTTTGGAAAAATCTACTAAAAGTTAGATGTGAAAGCAAAAATTGAGGCATTGTGTGTATAAGGGCATCCCCGAGAAGATATCAACATGTTGCAATGTCGAAGCAAAGGTTACGTTTAGGCTGATGAATCTTGATTCATTTCTCCCATACATGCAGTCTTGGAAGAAGATTCATATTCTAAAAGGAGAAAGACAAAAAGGATTCCCTGAGAATGCATCCTGAAATGTAGACGATGGAGGCCTGTAACAAGCGTAGAACTCGTACTTTGGGGATAGTTTTACGTAAATGAAGAAAGATAAGTTATTCTTCATGGTGACTGAGGAATGTCATTAGATAATATCTTTATTGACTCTTGAGAAACATTCTTGTGAGTTGTGCTTAGCGTGAACTTCTTAGTTTTGGCGGAATCTCTTCGAGGGCGAACAAAGAAGCGTTATAGATCTTGGGAATCACAACAAAGATATATGTTTGCTGTACGATTTATAAGAAAATTGGATGAGAAGCTTATCACTCGACTCATAGAAAGCGTGTAAGCCGTTCTGGACGTGAAACGAGAGAAGATGGCGCAGAGCCACAATCACAACAACATTTGCGGTGGGTATATATTATCATTGTACATTTTAAAAAAAAAAGAAAAAAAGAGAGAAAGAAAAAGAAAGAAAGAAAGAAAAGAAAAAAAAAAGTCTGCTGACTCGTATAGTTGTACTTGGTGCTTCCCAATTAGATTAGGAGCCCACACGGTGGAGTAAGCGTGACCATGTGTTTGCATTGACTCGGGTGGACAGCCAATGCGCACGCCGGTCGATAAACAAGGTTCGTGTGCCTTGGGCTCTTGACCCGAGCCTCTCGCAAACATTGTGCGTTGAGTGGTTTTACGAAAACGCTGCAGCTTGTTGATCGGGCGAGAAAAGAAAATCCGCGTGCGTGTTTGCATTTCTCGGCGTGACAATGCCTCTGGCCGGGATCCACCGTGGATTTAATGCCATGGAGAAATTTGGCGACCTCTCCTCTCTGGTTTACGCGCATGATACGTTGGTAGTATAAATTTATCGCCATGAATTCACGCGCTAATTAATTGGTAGCGTGCGTGGCTTTCAATCAAAATATCCTGGCCCGGGAGGAGAGAAAAATGCGGTTGGTTGTTGACGTCTTGGTATTGAACACGCATGATCGCTTTGTGATACCAAAAATTATAGATACGCCGGGGTTTCTAGCCTTACATAAAAAAGGTATGTAATCATTTGTTATTATTATTTTTGTATGATTTGTTGAATTTTGGTTTTAGATGACGATCCTTTGGATAGAGGATCGCCATATGGGGAGTTTCTAATGAAACGCCTTTACCTGCGATGGTTTTTTCTTGGAAGTCACTACATTGCCAAAAAATTTCTTAATTTCAAATCATTCACGGCAGTGTGACCAACCTACCCATTATAGGTGCTATCATTTCTTTTTCTATTCTCTATCCTATTTAAACACACATTTCCTTGGGACAAGTTTGGGAATGACTTTCAATCATTCCAAAAAAGTCGTGGCCAAAGTTGGTAGTGGAGTGTAAAACTGAGGGAACGCATAACCATTAGTATATAGATTTGTCGATATCTGTGTATTTTGTAGGACAAGTTATGGGAATGGTTTAGAGTTTGTAAGCGTGTCATTCCTGAAGCCTTTAACTGGTACGAACATAACTGAGGAACATTCGTGTAGTATATGGGGAAGTTGCATTGGGTTAATGGGGGCTGTATCGCTTTGCGCATTTGTAAAGGCGTGTGAGTTTACAACTTGTCATTCATTGTGAACCTTTAACCTTTCGGTGAACATGGATTGGAAAAGGCTTGGTGATTGTCTGTTATCCTCTATGCATCCGAGACGGAATGAAAGCGATAGCTTGACAACTCTGATGCATTCATGTGTCTTACACTGGTGGTTTTGGTACTTTGGTTGTCTTTTCTTTCACAGTTGTCTCTGTGGGCCCAATTGAACATCCACCATAAACCCTTAGGTTTGTTGAGATCCTTAATAATTTCTTTGATAATTTATTTATCTTTTGTTGACCATCTTTGTGGAGCGAGCAATTGTCACACCTTGACAAGACAACTCCATATCCTACTGCTTCTACTTTTGTTGATGAATTGATTGATAAATTCCGAAGCATTTGTTTGTAGACATCCGATAGTATGACTCCGAGATAGATTGGTACGAAAAAGCGGTGAAGGAAGTGGTGAGGAAAGCAAAATGAAAAAGAAAACCCTTGAAGAACACTCCAACTATTTAAATAATTACCCGACTTTGGTTTTATTTATTGTACTTTGTTTGTTTAAATTTGTGTGAGGTTTTCTTTAGAGTAATTGCGGCCAAATATATTCTATCCTTTACTCATCCTATATTTTAACATTGAGGACAATGTTATGATCTAGTTGGGAGGAAGGATCGTTGTGTGCTAAATATAAAAAAAACAAAAAAACAAAAAAAAAAAAAAAAAACCAAAAAAAAAAACAAAAAAAACCGAAAAATTCAAAAAGTGTGTTTGTTAATATGTTTGTTGTGTTTGTCATCAATTAACAACAAAAATAAAATAGGGATAGCGGAGTAATTTTCTCTTGAGGCGCATCTTAATTGGTGGCGAAGGAGTAATTTTCCTCTTGAGGCATCTTAATTGGTAGTGAGTAATGATGTTTTTAGAGTAGTAATTAATTAGTATTAAATTGTGGAAAGTACTTAAAGTTTTATTATCGATTTCTTTTTTAAAATTGAGGATCTGTGGCTTGTAGTGTTTCTTTTTGCTTGGCATTGATTCACTTCTCCATCGAGATCTGATCGGTTCTTGGTATTTGTGTATTCTTTCTACGCCTTGGCGTTGATTCTTCTTATCGAGGTTGTTTTGCTCTTTTCTATATCATATTGAGGATAATGTTATGATCTGGTTGCAGGGAAGGATGGTTTAATACAAAAAATAAAAAAAAAAACAAAAAAAAAACAAAGAATCCATGTAGCTGACCCCATCTAGTATGGGAAAAGGCTTAGTTGTAGTAGTAGTAGTATTGACTACAAAGAGATCAAATGACATAGCAAAATTTAAAATCTCCCTACCTTCCTCGTTTATATCCCCAAAACCAAAGTTTCCATGAATCCCTTGATATCCTAATGCCTCTTTACCGACATGTCCATTTAAATCTCCTCCTAAACAAATCATCTCCCTTTGTGGAATCTTTTGAAACACCTTATCTAACTCTAACCAAAAAACTGTCTTTATACTATTTTCTAGTCCTACTTGGGGTGCGTAAGCACAAACTATATTCAAAACCTCTGCTCCTAACACTAATTTCAACGTCATGATTCGGTCACCATATCGTTGTATGTCTACTACACTCTCCTTTAAATCTTTATTTATGATAATACCAACTCCGTTTCGAGCCTTTTCTTTACCTAAGTACCATAATTTAAAACCTGTATCCTCTATCTCCTTTGCTTTTTCTCCAACCCATTTTGTCTCTTGTAAATATAGAATATGAATCTTTCTCCGAATCATAGTATCTACCACCTCCATTAGCTTACCCGATAATGTTCCGATATTCCAAGAACCAATACGAATCTTATTATCTAGGACTAGCTTCCTTACCCCCCGCATCCGTCCATAATCAAAATGCGGAGACCCTCTCTTTCACTACATTTGGGCGGCAATGTAGCGGGACTAACTTCTTTACCCACACCCGTTCATGATGTGGGAACCCTCTCTGTAATTGATTCACTACATTCGAGCGAAAATGTAGTGGCCCTTGCTTACTTCTTACTGCATTCGGGCTCTGCAGCACGTCGCTAGGCGGGGACGCCCCAAAGCAATGCTCATAATTTTTGTAATCCATGTTGTAAAATCCGACGAAGTTTTACGCTGACTATCGGAAGCCTAACACAACCCTCCTCCTTTATCCGGGCTTGGGACCGACAATGCAAAGATGATCCCTTACATGGGCTGAGTTAAAGTAAATAAAAATGAAATGAATAAAAATGAAACCACTAAAGGATTCAAAGAAACCGATAGGTACATAAATGATAAACCAGCTGAAGCACATGAGAGAGAGAGAGAGAACTCAAAACGTGAGGGAGGGAGACATTTGGGGATGCCAGATGCTGACTGTGCTAACGAGAAGAAGGGGCAATATAGCAAGGGAGATATTTGGGGAGATTTGAGCTCTGACGGCATACAATGCCAGTCACTGGACACCGGAGGGAGATTTTGGGGAGAAGATCACTATGAAAGAGAGAACAAAAGCTGAAACAATTAATTCATGATGACCAGAATCCAGATCAGAGTGTTGAAAATCATATCTGAAAAAACTTTATTTATAGTTTATGATTAGGTAGGTGGTTAAAACTTTTAATACACATCCCACAGTCTTTTACGTTCTTGAAATTTATATGTAGCGGCCCCCAAATTTGGGTGGGGCCAAACTTATATTTTGTATCACATTTGAAATAAGTTCCTGTGTGGTGGCCACCCCATCTCGCCTTAATGTAGATCCACAATTGCTAAAAGAACAATATTGCATATATATATATATATATATGTGTGTGTGTGTGTGTGTGTGTGTGGGGGGGGGGGGAAGGGATGTAGTTTATACCTAATGACTATGGTATTCAATCGTTATAATCATTATAAAATGATGGCCCCATTGCATTTATTGTAACTACTACATAATTTTACATTGACATTGTCATGCGTTTATTATAAAAACCAACAATTTTACATTATCAGCACCATTAAGTATTCAGTGTAAGCCACAATCATATATATATATATATATATATATATATATATATATATATATAGAGAGAGAGAGAGAGAGAGAGAAGGGAGATGGGGATGGGGATGAGGCTGGGCCTTTTTCAACAATAACTCACAGTCAATGCCTTCTCAAATCTCACATCCCAAAGGGCTCTGAGGGTTTGACAAGGAATGGTCTTCAGCCTTTAAACACAGCCGCTTTCACAAGTCAAACTTATGACCGAGCTATGTCCCGGTAAATTCCTTTCAAGTTGATCACAAGTTTTCATGATTCAATAGAGCCCATAAGCAAATAGTGCTTCATAAAACATTTCTAACTAACTTTACAATTCTCATGATTTTGTTTGTTAGAAAGTGTATAGATATCTACGCAAACAAGATTCAACTTTCCAGTTAGGGCTTCTTGGTAAACTCTTTCTACTATCAAGCTGAATAATTCATTACAATGAAACATGGGAATTCGAGTCTGTGGAGCATACCTGGCAGTAGAAAATCCGTGATAGTACAGTCAAAAGAACAGTGGCAAATTCCTCTCACCCATCGCATATGAAATTATGTTTCTTTTGAGGGGGCCAAAGTGTTGAGCACTACGAAATGCAATAGCTCGAAGAACATTCAGAGGCCCGACATCAACAGAGAACACCTTCTGAAAACCATCCATGATTGCCATCATCGTGAGGTTTGCAAGTTTCCTTTCTTTTTCATAGTTTTTCAGTAAAGAAACCTGCCATTAGTGATGAAGAATCAAAATTCCTGCAAGATGCGTCATGCATTGTATAGTCTATGCCTCAGAATTTGTTACAAAGAATACTAATACAACAACAAGAACAACAAAGAATACTAATGTAGGAGAAAAGTTCTCTCATTAGTAAAAACACGCTAAAGTATCCTAAATTCTTACCATTCTCTTACATCAGACAATCATACATTTGAACACATACACCAAACCACGATATGACTATTTTGTGGCAGTGAGCACGTTAATACCAACCCAAGCTTACCCAGTGTCGAGTACATGTATGTATCAGGAATGCAAGTGCAAAGTAACTTTCGCTTGAAATGCAAGATTCTAATTGGTAAGCACTTCCTTGTGGAGCAAGGTGACTCAGTCTTCGTACCAAAGGTGAATTTTACATGTAATGGAACTCCAACATTTTATGAGAGTTTCTGTTTCAGCACCAAATGGGAAAGAAGCCACTTCGACAGTAAAGTTCTTGTGGCAGGAAAGAACGATTTTTGTTGCTATGTGACACAAACAGGTATACTACCTTCATTGATACTTCTACACTCGACATAAGTACTTCCTCATATCCAACCCCGCATAACCATTTCTAAGTATTTCTTAAATAAATTCTGATGTACGGATAGTTTAGTGCTGAGTCATCGGGACACTTCGTCAACTATTGACTGATTATTACTTTATTAGTAAATAATACCTCATTGAAATTGAGTTATATACCGTTGTCCCCTGCACCTACACCCATAACACTGACATACATTTGTTGGGAAAATGTGTCTTCCACATCAAATGCACGTTCTCCAAAATGATCCAGCCATTCTGACTTATCATACGAGACAGCGCAGAGCAGCAAAGTGGAGGCAGCAAACTCACCCAACTGAGTAGGCTTTCCCACAATGTCACCTAGGTTTTGCACCTTGAGGTTGACAGCTGCCAGTGTGGAATAACTTGAACACTTGGATGGAAAAATCAAGGATGGACATTTTTCCATAGTCTATATTTTATCTTGAGAAACACTCACTAAAAATGTACTAAAGAAGCCTTATACTAGATGAAAATTGATGCTCCTAGAGTCACATGAATGACTGCTCCTTTTTTTGCGAAACTTGTCTTGTAGGTTTTAGTGTGCCTCCATGCGATGAGCATGTTATCCTTTACAAACTATGCAAACAATTCTTTTTATTGTTCAACTTATGTTTTTCTATCAAGGAACACTTTCTCGTACTGAGTGTACATATTGTAACATTACCTAGAGCAGAAATGAAATATATGGCCACATATTTGAGATGTATGAATGAACCAAACAAGCATACTGCAAATGAAATGATGACGCAGCACTTGAAGAATAACATGGGAGATAATTATCCAAACATTCATTGTTAAAATAGCATACCGACCAAAACTATTATAAGAAGTTGATCAAGAGTTCATACCGCTCCAATGTCACTGCCTACCAAGACCCCTTCAGAAATAACCTTCGATAGTGACCGAGCATCACCAAATCCCAGGTTAACGCCTTGGCCAGCCAAAGGATGAATGGTATGAGCTGCATCACCAATAACAACTGTTCTATTTGATACATAATCATGTGCGTGCATCAGAGATAAAGGAAATGACATCCTCTCAGTAACCAACTTGCGAACTTCAGGTGGGATTTTAAAGTCAGACTCTGTTGATCTTGTCCCTCCACCAAACCAAGAAAATTTATCATCAAGAGCACTCGAACCCGGATGTGGTCCATATCCATGAACTAGTGAATTATTTACAGCTTTAACGAAATCATCCTCACTCAGAGACTTATGCATTGACGCTTCAGATGGGGTCATGGACCAAACTATGTTGCTGAATCTGTCACCTATCGGTAGGAGTGCTAGTGGACCAGAAGGAAGAAACTTTTGCCAAGCACAGTCGTTCTCCATAGCATGCTCAACAGTACATATGACTGCATCCTGCATGTAATTCCATCGAGTTGTTTTAAAACCAGCTGCCTCTCTAACTCGTGACTTGGATCCATCTGCCCCAACCTAGAACGGAATCAAGAAAATCTGATGTTACACTTTGGAAATGCTGAAACTGACATCTGCCAGCAGAAAACTTCACACAAATATCAGCACAAAGAAACTAACAGAGCAACTAATTCAAACAGCATTTATGATATGAATGATTCGTTCAGAAGCATCAGTGAGGAAAATCTAGAGAATGAGTATTACCACCAACTTTGCGTAGAGGCTACTTCCATCACTCAAATCCAATTTTGGCAAGTAACCTTGCTGCTCGAGTTGTTGAGTGTCTTCCCGTGCTCTTCTATCAGACAAGACGAAGGATTTTGTATCCTCTCCGAAAGGAAGACAAGAACGTAGAATCATCGAATTCAGTTTGGCAGGGTAAACAGTCTTTTGGAGGCCAGAATTCTGGAGAAATTACGATATAGTAAGGCATTAACACATTAACAAAAAGTTGCTCAAACAAGAGAAAGAAAAGGCGCAGTGAATAAAAATAGTAAAAGTTTATCAACAAACAAGAAAAATGAGAGCAGACAAACTCATGTCAAAGAGTTCTGTATGATGACTGTGGGCGTATATCAATGACAGTTGCAAGTTGAACATGAGAAACCTATCTTACGATAATTAAACAGATAGACCCACAATATCACTTCATAACAGTTTCAATGATAACCCATCCTAGATATGGAAGAAATCAAGTATGGGATTAAAGAAGACAATTGCAATAGTATACGACAACTATGTTACAAAGACTAGGTGTCATATCATGTTGATTGAGCCAACACGCTCACATGAAAACTGTTACTTCATCCAACTCAGCATTAATTATTTTGAACATTTTTAGATAAAAGTTACTCTATCGTCCTAACATAACACAGATATTATAGCTCTATTTCTAAAATATTACTTTTCCACGGTTTCTGCTCAATCTGATTATTAAAGTGCAAAATGTCCAGTTGAACTCCACTCAAACCCGGCACCCCTTCCCACCACCAACCATGTCTTTGTACCCATACAACAACAACAAACAACAACTAAGCATTTCCCATACTAGACGGGGTCGGCTACATGGATTCCTTGTTTCCAGAGAGCCCTATCATGTGCCATGTTAGCAGTTAACTCACAATAAGCTAGATCATTCTTTATTGTTTCTTTCTAACACTTTTGTGGTCGTCCTCTACCTCTTTTAATACTTTCAAAATCTAGTTTTTCATATCTTTTTACAG
Organism: Brasenia schreberi; assembly: GCA_036023115.1. NCBI lineage: Eukaryota > Viridiplantae > Streptophyta > Magnoliopsida > Nymphaeales > Cabombaceae > Brasenia > Brasenia schreberi. The sequence goes on from JAYKKT010000069.1 coordinate 14,290,413, forward strand.
GTTCTTCTTATGATCTTCTTTCTATATGTCCAAACCATCTTAAACGATATTCTCTCATTTTATCCTCTATTGGTGCCACTCCTAATTTGTTTTTAATAACCTCATTATGTAGCAATCCCGTACACGCACTTGTACCCCTACCCATGCTAAATGTCCAAATTTATTGTTTCTGCATATTGACATAGCTTCAAAATGGATATGATTGATCGGACCCATTGACCATCTCCAAGAACTGATGAAAAAACACATGTTCCACCCCAATGTATGTCCTTTATATCAGATCCCAAAAATTTATCTTGTGCAATATTATAGATATTGTATCGAACCATCTATCTTAAGGGGTAACCCATGCTGCTTTATCACATTGTATTTTATGATACATCATGGTATCCTACTTGTTTATTTAATAAATATATGTTATGTTATTAATAGCACTATAATGTCCATTATAACGCACATGGACCACTATAACAAGGAGTTGTTAATGGGTGACCCTTTTGGATGCTAATTGCACCGTTAACAACACTATAGCAGTTTGTTATAGACTTATATCCGTATTAGCATACAAGTTTATTTGGGTTGGGTCGATCTAATATCCGTTGGATATACCAACCCAAATAAAATAAAAACCTAAGTTCTCATTCCATGTCGTGCATCTCCCTCTCTCTCCCGAATGCTCTCTCACGGCCACCACCTTTGTCGCCTCCATCGGTAATAGTAACCATGTCTCCCTCTCTCTTTGGCCCCCTTTTCTCTCCCTCTCTCTCTTGCTTGTTGTATGTGTCTCTCTGGCCCCTTTTTGTCTCTATCTCTCTCTCAGTAAGCAATGCTAGCCATTCTTGCTGTCTACCACTCTCTCTCTCACACACACAACAAGCAACAACTAGTGTTGATTGCTCTCTATCTTTCTCTCTTTCAGCAAGCAATGCTAGTCGTTGCTTGCTATCTACCACTTCTCTCTCACACCAAGCAACGGCTAGCGTTGCCCTCTCTCAACAATCAATGGCTAGCGTTTCTTGCTGTTAGGCAGCTACCATTTACCATTATTTTTAATTTCTTAGCCTCTTAATTTAACTGAAAAACAAGAAACTAGAAGAACAAGGATCTTCATCTAAAAATGAACTTCATTAGTTTTCTTTCAAATATAAAATATATAGCTTTTTTGGTTCATCTTAAACAATTAAGTTTATATTGTACTCGCATTTGATGGATGTTATGTTTTGGACTTGTTATTTGTTAAGTTTTTACTTGTTATATTTGATACATGTTAACTTAAAGGTGTTATTTCAAAAGTATTATAAATATTCTCGTTTGGTAGATGTTATATTTTGGTTCTTAAACCTATGATTTTTTTGTGAGTTATATATTCTTTTGGACGACCCCGTCTAGTATCGGAAAAGGCTTAGTTGTTGTTGTTGTTGTTGTTGTTATATTTTCTTTTGGATATCAAAGATTTTTTCATGTTTTAAGGGCATTTATTTCTCCACTTTAATATTATTCTATTATTTTTATAGGTAAGTATAATATGTTTCATTGCCCAAATTAGATTGGACAATAGTTTAATATATATATTAGTTTCTTTTAATTGTTTTGCTTACTACTTAGAATAACTTGATTACATTTATGTTTTTGTTTTTTAATTTAAGTTTAACAATTCAATATGCATATGCCACATGAAATTTATTATTTGTTTTCTTAGAATTTGTTTATTTAGTTTGATTTATATTTAATGGGAAAAGGCTTAGTTGTTGTTGTTGTTGTTGTAGTTTGATTTATATTTATGTGTTTCTTGATGTTTCTTAAACTCCGCCCATGTAAGGGATCACCCTTGCATTGCCGGTCCCAAGCCCGGATAAAGGAGGAGGGTTGTGTTAGGCTTCTGACAACCAGCGTAAAACTTCGTCGGATTTTTATAACATGGATTACAAAAATTATGAGCATTGCTTTGGGGCGTCCTCGCCTAGCGACGTGCAGCAGAGCCCGAATGCAGTAAGAAGTAAGCAAGGGCCACTACATTTTCACCCGAATGTAGTGAATCAATTGCAGAGAGGGTTCCCACATCATGGATAGGTGTGGGTAAAGAAGTTAGTCCCACTACATTGCCGCCCGAATGTAATGAAAAATTTTTAGAGAGGGTCTCCGCATTTTGATTATGGACGGATGCGGGGGGTAAGGAAGCTAGTCCTAGATAATAAGATTCGTATTGGTTCTTGGAATATCGGAACATTATCAGGTAAGCTAATGGAAGTGGTAGATACTATGATTCGGAGAAAGATTTATATTCTATGTTTACAAGAGACAAAATGGGTTGGAGAAAAAGCAAAGGAGATAGAGGATACAAGTTTTAAATTATGGTACTCAGGTAAAGAAAAGTCTCGAAACGGAGTTGGTATTATCATAAAAAAAGATTTAAAGGAGAGTGTAGTAGATATACAACGATATGGTGACCGAATCATGACGTTGAAATTAGTGTTAGGAGCAGAGGTTTTGAATATAGTTTGTGCTTACGCACCCCAAGTAGGACTAGAAGATAGTATAAAGACTGTTTTTTTGGAAGAGTTAGATAAGGTGTTTCAAAAGATTCCACAAAGGGAGATGATTTGTTTAGGAGATTTAAATGGACATGTCGGTAAAGAGGCATTAGGATATCAAGGGATTCATGGAAACTTTGGTTTTGGGGATATAAACGAGGAAGGTAGGGAGATTTTAAATTTTGCTATAGCATTTGATCTCTTTATAGTCAATACAATCTTCAAAAAATGAGATGAACATTTAATTACTTATAAGAGTGGCTTATCACAAACACAAATTGATTATTTTATTTGTAGAAAAAAAGATAGAGCGTGTTGTAAAGATTGTAAGGTAATTCCAGGAGAAAGCTTAACCACCCAATATCGACTTTTAGTTATGGATTTACAAATAAAAAAATGGACAAAGAAGAAAAGAGTGCATCGAGCTATTCAGACTAAATGGTGGAACCTCAAAAGCAAGAAAGAAGATATATTTAAACAGAAAGTCCTTCAAGGAGATGTTTGGAATTATGTTGGCACACCCTGTGATATGTGGAACAATATGGCTATACATATTAGGAAAGTGGCGAAAGATGTGTTAGGGGTATCTAAGGGAGGTGTACCGGCACAAAAAGAAGCTTGGTGGTGGAGTGAAGTAGTACAAAATAAAATCAAAGCAAAGAGGGCATGTTACAAATTACATTATGCTAAGAAAACTAGTGAAACTTTAGAAGCTTATAAGAAAGCAAAGAAGGAAGCGAAAAATGCCGTTAGTGAAGCAAAAGCTAAGATTTGGGAGGACTTATATAAAAAACTCAACTCAAAAGAGGGTGAAAGAGATATCTTTAGGATAGCTAGGGCTAGAGATAAGAAAACTAAAGATCTTAATTATGTTAGATGCATAAAAGACGAGGATGAAAAAATTCTAGTGGCAAATGATGATATAAGAAATAGATGGAAAAACTATTTTTATAATCTTTTTAATGAAAATAAAGATGTTAGTATTAGTTTAGGAGATTTAGCCAAGTCAGAAAAGTATATAAACTAGTGTTATCCGTATCGTACGATATGGTAACCTATATCATAAGATACAGGTTATTGTGCCGTATCATACGATACGAGCGATACGCCCAAAAAAAAAATTCAAAATTTTTTTTTTATTTTTTTTTTGCAGGTTTCTGGTCTCTCTTCGCCTCTCTTCACTTCCCTATGCTTGTAATTTGAGTTTATAATTTTATTTATTGAATAAGAATAATTTATAAACAAATAAAAATTGTGACAAAATCATTTTCCTTTCTGTTGCCAACTTTTAGGTATATTTCTGCTACCAGTTTCTAATTTCATGAGATCGCAAATAATTAAAAACATTTGGTTGTCTCGGTTAATTGAGTGGGCATTTCACAACTTCACTATTTTAGGGTTCACCTTACGTGACTTCCATTGAGTTGAACATGATCAACGTGTGTGAGGCTTAACTCAATCTTTGAAGTGAGAAATGAAGCTCAAGCATTAGTTAAAAAGCTAGTCATAAGAGAAAAAAGGATATCATCAAGTAATAATATCACATCACTCAGGTGTCATAGAGTCAATAATCAAAGAAATTGAGCTCATTGTTTTGCTCACATATGAAAATTAGCAAATATGACAAGTACATGTATAAATATAGCAGTTTGTTAATTTTGATATATTAGATGAGTGAATTATGGAAGATAACGAAGAAAATACACTCCTAACCGAAGAAGACATTGCATGAATTAATTTGAAGTGCAACAACATCACGAAGGAGATGAAGATTTTCATTTTAAAGCAGAAGGTGATGAGAAACTTTGAATCTTTATCAAGTAGAAGATGAAGATTATTTAGTTAATAATCCTGATACAAATTTACAATATGTAAAATGTAAATGTATTTCATTTTTTGCTTCAAAATATGTAATTTTGGATACAATTGTTCAATGTTGAATGTTCAATCTGTGCTAAACTTTGCATTATATGAATTTAAAGCAATTATCAGATTTTTCCATTTTTTTCAGATTTTTACTAATTTTCTTAATTTTTTAAATATTTTTTGTATTATTTTAATATTAAAGTACGATATGATACGATATGCCCGTATCGTGGAGCCCAGCGATACGCGATACGATACGCGTCAGATAACACTGCATATAATGCAAAGTTTAGTACATATTGAGTATTCAACATTGAACAATTGCATCCAAATTTACATATTTTAAAGCAAAAAATGAAATACATTTACATTTTACATATTAAATTTGTATCAGGATCATTAACTAAATAATCTTCATCTTCTTCTTGACGAAGGTTCAAAGTTTCTCATCACCTTCTCCTTCAAAATCAAAATCTTCATCTCCTTCGTGACGTTGTTGCACTCCTTTCAAATTAATCCATGCAATGTCTTCTTCGGTTAGGAGTGCATTTTCTTTGTTATCTTCCATAATCCACTCATCTAATATATCAAAATTAACAAAATGTTATCTTTGTACATTTAGTTGTCATATTTACCAATTTTCATATTGAGCAAAACGATGAGATCTATTTCTTTGATTATTGAGTCTATGACACCTCAGTGATGTGATATTGTTACTTGATGATATCCCCTTTTTCTCATACTGGAGACGAGTTTTTTAACTAATGCTTGAGCTTCATTTCTCACTTCGCGGACTGAGGCTTACTGAGTTAAGCCTCACACACGTTGATCATGTTCAACTCAATGGAAGTCATGTAAGGTGAACCCTAAAATAGTGAAGTTATGAAATGCCCACTGAATGAACCGAGACAACCAAATTGTTCTTCATTGTTTACGATTTCATAAAATTAGAAACTGGTAGCAGAAATATACCTAAAAGTTGGCAACAGAAAGGGAAATGATTTTGTCACAATTTTTATTTATTCATAAATTATTCTTATTCAATAAATTAAATTATAAACCCGAATTTACATGTTACATATACAATTTGCAATCCCAAACAAGCATATTAGAAGATACCTTGGAGAGAAGTGAAGAGAGGCGAAAAGTGGCCAAAAACATGCAAAAAAAAAAATTGAAAAAAAAAATTGGGCTTATCGCCCGTATCGTACGATACGGATAACATTGCACTAGAGTTCGCCCTCTGCTCGCACGCACTTACCGGCTGACACTTGAGGTCTTGTAGGAGCATAAGCACCTTAGATGCATATGTCGAGTCTTGTATGCCCTAATCCAGGTATGTGAAAAGCCTTAAGGGCATAATGATCATTTGGCTTTCATGGATTGGAAATGACATAGGTCACTAGGACCAGATATGATTTGTTGTAAGTTGGATTGGATGTGTTGAAGAATATGAATATATGTTGTTTTTAATGTCAGTTTTAGTATTTTTAATGTTTTAGATATTATTTTAATTATCCGTAGTACTAAGGGCATTTTGGTTCTAACAACCCATTATATAAGTGTTAAACATGATGTATTAGGGTTAAGAGAATAAGATTAAGAAAGAGAGGGGGGCGGGGGGGGTAGCCTCCATTGGAGGACCTACGCCCTCCTTCAATCTCCACATTTTCTCTTCAATGCTTCTTATCGTGTTTGTGATATTCAATCTCCGTTGCGCTTCCACGTTTTTCAACATGATATCAAAGCCATTTATCTATGGGAGCAGCTGCTACTTGTATTTTTGCACGAGAAAAAAGAAGAAACAAGGCGAGGGCACGAAGTTTGTTTGCTGACAGGAATCACATGGTAATGGCAACAAGCAACTTGGGGAGCGTGAAGGAAGAGAACCGAGGCTTCATCGTCAATGTTGGATCGAATTATGGCAACTGCCTTGAATGCTGCAAAGGATTTGAGTTGTGTAAAGGCCGAAAGGGCGGCGACTGCAATGACAAGGAATGTCAACGCCTACGGGCATAAGGAAGAAGGGTCGAGCAGGTGGCTGGAAAGGAAAGAAGAGAAGCGGCAAATGTATCTAATGAGCACGAAGAAGGATGTCAAATTAGGGGGTTTTAGTTCGAGTGGTAGCCATGTCGTGCTTGAACATCTCCACCAACGATAGCCTCAATAGAGTCAATACCGACGACGTCAGGCTGAGGAGCGAAAGCGTCGACAAAGGAGGATGAGTAGACGGTGTGGGGTTCGATCCTGGAGGAAGCGGCGAGGAAGCAGGTCGCGTACAGAGGGGATGCTTTGGACCATGAGATGGTCCAAGCACTCGTGGCGTCGGTGGTTGCGAAGATCGAGCTCTGTGACCCGGCAGTGTACTTTTGGACCCAGCTTGTTTACCAAATAGCCACAGAGAATGATACCCACAACCCTATGCTCCTTTCTAACTACGTACAGTTTGTCTATCTCATCGTTCATGATCACGATAGGGTGGAGCAGTACTTTCAGAGAGATGCAAGAGTGGAACCCCCCTAACGCGAAAGCTCTGAGTCGTTATGCGAATTTCTTATGGCTAGTTCGCAAGGATATCATGGTGGAAAACGATGGAGGTGGAAGATCTTCCTAGGGAAAATGTGAAGAGGATCGTCAAAGAAAAGATAGCCCAACTATGGGACGGCCACGCAGACCTCACCATCAGCAAGGACGCCCTCCTCGCTTTCTTAGAGAGCGCTAGGATCTTCATTCACTACCTCTCTGCGACGGCCAATGACATCTGCAAGGAATCAAAGAGGCAAACGATCAATGCCAAGGACGTCTTCAAAGCGCTCGAGGAGATTGAGTTTCAGGAGTTCATCGGACCCTTAGACCTTCTTTAGACGGCTTCAGGAAGAGAAAAGCCGAGAAATCTGAAAAGAAACCCAAGGAAGATAGCAAGAAAAGGAAAGCAGGAGAGGAGTCCTCATAAAGTAATTAAAACGTTGGTGATGGCGATGGTGGAGGTGATGCAAAGGATGGTGAGGTTTCAGTTAATGAAGAAGATACAGATGGCCAAGCTATATCCCAATTCTAGACATTTCTTTACGTATCAGCATTTTTTAAGGAGCTATGCATCGATTCTTTAGGAGAAACTTTGAGCTAGCTTAAGGATGATACTCTGTGGAAAAGAAGGTGAGCACCATAATTTAGTGAATGATATGATGCTAAAGGAGGGGGTCACTTACAGGCCAAAAGATGGCAACGCAGTTGCTGGATGAAAAGCATCATATTGACATTCGGGGATTCAATGTGAATCACAAGAATTGTCTTATCAAACCATTTTGGAGTGTCTGGAATGCAGCTGGAACTTATGGCCGCAGTTAGAAGAGATATACATGACATGGAAGAAGATAAGAAAGAGTTGATGTTGTATGGTTACCAAGTTGACACATCAGGTGTTGCCTTTGATCTGGAAAAAAGAGGAGGGTGTGAATTGATTGATGTCTCTATAGAATTTTAAGAGAAAGTTGCTGAAATTGTGCAACTAAGAGAGTTGTTTTTATAAGGTGAAGATTGCAGTCATTAAGACTGCTGAAATGTGTTTTGCAGTCATGAGGTTGCTGAAAAATATTGTAGCTAAAGAAGCTGCTCAAAATGACCAGCCAAGAAGGCTGAGTTGAAGATGTTGCAGCCAAAAAAGCTGCTGAAAATGTTGCAGCCAAAGAAGTTACTGAGTTTAAGATGTTGCAGCCAAAGAAGCTGTTGAAGATGACCAGGAGTGAAGTTTCTACAGTCAAGAAGCTGTTGAAGATTGATGCAACCATGAAGAACAGCCATGAGGGTTGATGAAGAATGTTGCAACCAGGAAGGTTGCTAAAAAGCAGACAGCCAAGAAGGTTGAAAAATCAAAAGAAAAAAAAATGAAGAAATAATCAATTTTTTGGCAAGTTTGGAGTTGAAAGTATCTGACTCCCAACTTCAGGGGGGTGTTTAAGAATATGAATATATGTTGTTTTTAGTGTCAGTTTTAGTATTTTTTATGTTTTAGGTATTATTGTAATTGCCTGTAGTACTAAGGGTATTTTTATCATTTTGTGTCTAACAACCCATTATATAAGGGTTGAACATGATTTATTAGCGTTAAGAGAGTAAGATTAAGAAAGAGAGAGGGGGGGCTCCATTGGAGGACCTACCCCTCTTTCGATCTCCACATTTTATCTTCACTGCTTCTTATCGTGTTTGTGATATTTGATCTCCGTTGTGCTTCCACGTTTTCTAACAGGATGTGTGTAGGATTCTTTCTAACCGGATCTAGTTAGTATAGTATGTTTGAGTAGCTAGGGAACTTGGAGCAGATTAGATAGAGATCTTGGATCCACATGGGTTGGATGGACCTGGAATCTAGAGTATTATGTGGAATACCCTACAGTGGGTTACATGGATACGAGCATGGCTCTATATAAGCCCATGCTATGCGGTGAATAAAATCAATTTGCACTTAGCTGCCTCCTTCTAGCTTCCCCTTCTTCGGTGAGTGAGAGTGGAGAGGGTTGAGTGCATGAGTGAAGGGTGATCCTAGGGGAATGGACTGTTGTGCCGCTACACAAGGAAGGAAGGGCGCTAGGTGAAAGCACAACGCAAACTGGACATGTTGCAGAAGATGCTGATCGGTTGCTTGAGGAGAGTGATCGTGTGGTAACAAGGCCATTTGGGCTGTGATCTTGCAGCGAGCCATAGGTCATGTTACAATAGGCCCCAACAGGGGTTGGAGAGAAGCACAAAGCAGGCAGAGACACACACTTCACAAGGTTACATGCACGCATCTAGCTTCTAAACAAGCTAACCTAAACATATTTTTTTCTGAAACCAGGTCCTTAAATTTGAAAAGAAATGCATAATAGTAGAATTATCATAATGACTTATTCTTTCTGAAATATTCCAGATATTTTTATAGCCATCTGAAATTTAACATATATAAACATGATGTTCCAAAGGCACAATGGTGTTAGCATTGAAATAGGAGCTGAAAAAGATGCAGAGAATGTAGTCATACGAGCACAGCAAATGCATCTCCTTTCATTCACATCAAAACAAAGATAATGAGCAGGCCATTTGTTACATTATTGCCTAAGATACTTCCAAGTTCCTTTCCATAAATAACCTATCAATTAGTAAGATATCATCCTAGTATCAAAGTACCTGTAAGCAAGACAAAAGAGAGCCCATGATGACCTTGTTCTCCACTACACAACTGCAATATATTTCCATAACCAAAACAGGCATTAAAAGGTACAACTAGCAGCATGCAGATGGATTTGTTTAGCAAAGTAAAATAAAAAATTCTTACCCTAATATTTCACTATCCACATCCCTTGCGTCGTACCTAGTGTATCCCCATCCAGTGTAGTCCCAAACCTGTATAAGAAATTACAGCAACAATGGCCATATCTATACAGAGAAAGAACTTAAGTGGTATACTTGTACCCAAGACATAAAGAACAGGAATCTGAATTAGCCTGATTTTGATGTTACATTACAAAAGGCTAGCAAATTATAGTTTGTGAAGGACAGCAGGTTGACCAAGATACAAGACAACCATGTTCCACCCTGAATTGTGAATATCAACCTTTATGCTTAGAATTTCTTAGGATATAATCATTCATGATTGGCATCACATGAAAGGGTTATGAGAGATCTAGGATTTTATTTGTTTACTAACAGAAACATCATGTTGCTATATCATTCTTAATTCAGGCTGTTTATGTTTCAGACTCATCGTACTATTTCACTCTGATCTAGATGATTAATCATAACAGAGCTTTCTTTCCATGATTAAAGGTAAGAAGATTTGTTCAGGCTGATAAATTTTTGGATTTGCAACTTATGCAAGAATAACTTTTTATTTATGGATTGGCAACTTATGCAAAATATCCTCCAAGGGCTTCTCTTTCATATCCTCTTCTTCTCCTTTTTTCAGTTTTGTAGATGTGGAATTTTACTCCGAAGTCTATGTAGTGACTTAAATAATTTTCACAAACTTCGTCATGCGCGAGCGTGCCAGTTAGTTTACTTAAACAAACAAAAAGTGTTTCTGACTTCAATAACAATTATGAGTAAGTGAGATCTTTTCGACTTAGGCCTTCTTCAACCGATACTCAAGGGTCAACCTAGACACTTTGAGGATTGTTTTGGATAAGGTGTATTTTCAAAATCTACTTTCAAATCCAAATGACTTAACCAAATTCGTGTACCTAGGTCTTTGAAAAGAAATATTTCAAAGTTCTCAATAACATAAACTGGTTCTGTTTTCAGAACTTATTGCAGGATTTTTCTCGATAGCTTCTAAATCTTAAAAATTTTACATGCAAAAAAGGTTGATACGAAGATTCAGGAACTATTTTTTATTCTAATTTTTTGTGTTGTGAATGTGCACAATTAAATCAGACATTGACCATTGCTAAGACATTCGAGACAATTTTGTGACAGAAATACAGAGGTCTAGAAAAACAAATGAGACCAGTTTCAATGAAATTGATTCACTGCAGATAAAGTTATGGAATGATAACCTAAGCTTTGTTGCATGAAACAGGGGTTTCACAGGTTCTTTTCCGATTTTAACGATCTGTTCCGATTTTATTTACGTGGTTACACGGTCCTAAAATTGTTGAAAATTTTATTAGAAGTGGGCTTGTGTGTAGATTAAGTGTGCAAAGTTTCAAAGCATTCGGAGCAGAAAGTAGAGAATTAAAAATCAAACATCATACGAATGCAGAATGCAAAAAACTGATTTTCGTGTTTAGAACATACATGAATGCATTTCGTCCGAAATTTAAAGACAAATCACAATAATTTCAATGTAAATGACTAAAGGAAATGAAGTAAAGTATAATTATAGCTTAAGCATAGAGGGGATTAGGAGATATAAGAGTCTACAATGTATATCGGGGTAAGAGAAACCGAAAATCACACATAGTAGGCATGAATTAAACAAAATTTGGGCAGCATAACATCTAGCTATTACATCAATGAATGGAGTCAGTTGCAACTTAATTACAACCCTTCTTAATTAAATGAAAGTAAGGAAGAGATATAATGGAAAAGAGAAGAGGGATCGACCATGATTTTCTTGGCGAATTGGCGAACATGACTTGGGGTGGGCAGCACCTCCAAGCTTCTTCTTCTCCTTCCTCTCTCTCTCTCTCTTTCTCTCCTCACTTGATTGCAGCCTTTCCTCTCTCTCTTCACCTCCTTCAATGCCTTAACCCAACCCTAAGGCCTCTATTTATAGCCTAAGGGAAGCCTCTAGGGGCTTCACGAGTTGGACATGGGTGTGGTCTTGGCCCAAGCTTGATCCAATTCACAATGGGGTTGCTGGTCACATGGCCTCTCATGGGAGCACATGGTGGTTCCCCTTGGTCAAGATGAGTCCAGCCCCACATGGCTCGACCATGGGTGTGGTTCGGCTAGGGGCGATTTAGCCCTTGGTGTAGTCCCGACTAGGAATGGCTCGGTCAAGTGCAGCCCTTGGCCTTGATTTCTTTAGCCCATCTCATAACTTGATCATCTTGATCCGTTGTCTTAGTCCATACTTGGTGCGTGAGTGTGGTCCGTGTCTTCAGCCATTCAGCCACTGCATTGGCCTTGTTTTGACTTACTTCGATCGAGCACACACCTTGATGTTGGACTTGATCACCTTAGTTGACTTGGGCTAGGTTATTGCGACCCTTTGGTTTGAATTGAGTCTTGATTTCATCTTGAGTTGGATTTGCAACTTGTCCCTGAATTGTATTAGACTTGAAACACATGCTTGATCTAGGCTGCTTCTGCTTTGAGGCTCGATTTGGATGCTTCATTCGATTCTTCTTTAATCCTAACCTTTAGGAATCCTGTTTTGCTTGATTATTTTTCAGTTAAGATTTATGGTTTCAAATATTTCTTTTTTTTTATTTAAAACCATTTCATTTGAGATATATTTGAAAACATTGAGTTTTAACGAAATATTCAAATATGCTTTTTGAAAAACAATTAAGTCTCATTCCCAATGTTTGTTTGCACGGGTGACATGCTTTCACTCCGTGAATTAGTCTTTACTGTTTCAACCGCTTTAACCCTTTGTTCGGTGTACGGTGTCGGACCACTTTAACCATTTTAATGGGTATAGGGTCTCGAACCACTTTAACCCTTGGGTGTAGGGTCTTGGAGTAAGACTATCATTGATCGGGCGAAATTTTGAGGTCTGGTTTGAATTTATTTGGTTTTGAATTTCAAAGGTTTTTGTAATTTTGTAAATTTGACATTTTGCAAACATTTTGTGGGTTTAGTTCCCAATGTCTCATTTTCACCTGTTTCTTTGCAGAAAATGGTTTGAAATTATCCTTTCTTTGAAGGCAGTCATTTCAAAAAGCATAATCCTGCCCATTTGGCCTTCAGGGCAAAGTAATCACTTTTTTGAGCTTTTATCAAAATTAGATTTTTTCGAGAGGGATGCAATATACCCTTATTTTGAGGTTGCTAAAAAATTTTGGTGCGGAACTGAGTTCATTTAAGATGTCTTTATTTGAGAAACCCTTAAAAGACCCAAAACTACAATTTTTATTTGAAAAAGATAAAATTTCTAAAAGAACAAAAAAAAATTATTTTGAAATTTTTTGGGTGTTTACGGGTACTTTATTCTACAAGAAACAAAACAGCCTCGTGTAGGAGAAAGCACATATAGTCAAGCTACCAAGCGTACAAGACTGCACCATTAGGGGCTTGACATTCATTATTTGATGTTTCACTATCCAATTTGCCTAATGCCAACAGTTGGTTCACCTTCAGAATTGCTGTCATCTCCGTCACAAAAGGCAGTAGAGAGTGGTTCCCATGGTTGACAAAATCGCCCAATAACACGCACATAAAAGGAAGCGATAACACAATGATGAAAAAGTCAAAGGTGAAAAAGGAAGAAAAGAAGCATCTGATTCCACAGGCTCCTGCCCAAACTTTTCTTCGACAGAATTCTCCCCTATTCTTTGATATAAGCAAATTTTGAAATCCCTTATTTCTTGTTTCTATCATTTGTTTACCAACCAAAAATTTCTGTTTGTTTATCAACTCCATTAAGCCAAACAAGAATATAATTTGATTAAAGCTAAAAAGCAGCATGTTATGAAACCAACAGAATAGTTAAGTACCAGAAGCGGCTGCTTAAGTTGCACACATAAACCATTACGCTGACATGGTGAACTGACGTAAATGTAGTAAATCTTACCTGCATCTTGTCAAAAAAAGCATGTCTATGTTGCTCGATAAAATCCCAAGCATGAATATCTGTAATCAAGCATCCAGAAGGGTCCAAATCAAGAAAAAACTTATCTAAGTTACCACTTTGTTAATGAACTTCAAGAAATGAAACTGTACTAGAACAAACTCACTACAGACACTACGATTAGTAAATTGTACAATGATGAAACAAGAAAAATTAGGGAGCACATGTCACTGCTGGAATCCCACAAAACATTGATTTAGCTAAATGTACTACGGTAGAAAATTTTCCATGACATTGAGATTGCCAAGGAATCACGCAAAAACCTTAAGACCTTGTTTTCTGAAGTGTTTATAACGTATTGCATATTTCCTAGTTAACACAACTGCAAGAAACAAGTGCGTTATATCAGTTACCAGCAGTAAACAAGAGGAATTATTAGCATACCCTTGAAAAAGGAGATGGTTGCAGGGGTCAATGTACTGACTCTTGGATCAGGAAGATCATTCTTTATAACAGGCTCCTTCAGCAGGAAAGGATTACTGTCAATGATGGCAACACGCAATGATTTTGTCAACGGCATGCTAGCTGCAAGATAAGTTGACGAATAAGGGACAAAACAACGATTGGTTAAAGAAAGAACTGTTAAAAGGAAATCATAAATTATTTCTTGCATCAGGAAAGAACACGTAAAAAATAACAAATAAACAAACTCATTAACCAAATAACATATGTTGTGTCAGTGTGCACACACACACACATGCACGTATGTTTGCAAGTCAAGCTGTTTATACAGTCAAAGGGATATTTGTGCCATGGCCTTCCCAAGAAAAACCGTGACTGTACTGTAAGAGAGTGACACTTTGATATATATTAACACCTAGTATGTAGTCAACATATCTCTGATAATTTTAAAGATTCTAACATTGTGAAGAAGCAAAGTAGGGAGATCATGAACTGAGAAGTGTCAGGCTATATTATGGACTGATAATGTTCTGGACTATCATTTAATGTCTTGCACTTTCTTTTCTCTTTCCTTTTGGGATACGAAATTCTTTTTTCTCCACTTCAAAGGACATTCCCTTACTATTTCTTTCCAACAGTTAAGCTTCTGTCTCAGATTTTGAATCAACAATTTTTTCTATGCTTCACAAGCCAAACAAGAAAATAAAAGATCATTATAGAACTAAGAATGAACTTCACCACTTTCAAAACCACATTTGCATGACTAAGGGGATAGGTCTGCTATTCAGATTCAGCCTATTAGCATTTTCAATGGTGAGCAAGGAACATCTCCAGGGGCTCACATGTTCTCCACATACTAAAATGCAAATGGACCTTAAAAAAAATCACCTACTTCAGAAAAAAGACTAATCAAGCAAATGTATGACAAGTTCAGAAGACAAAAAATGTCATAACTGGAAATGATTTTGTTAACACACTAAGACAACTGGACATAACAATCTGGAAGGAGAAAGAGTTTCGCAAGTAAATATGGTATGTAAAGTGAGTACATACAGAGTGAACAAGCCAGAGCCAAGCCAACCATGCCGCCTCCAACAATGGCAATATCAAAACAGTCAGCTTGATGAATACCATTTGGTCTGGGTATATCCTCCTGAACAGGGAGGAAAAGATTAGGGGCTGAATCATGATATAAACAGAATAAAGTGATGATGTTACGAAACCAAATATTGAAAAGTAAAACAGCATTATCATACGATATACGTCAAACCAAGAAAAAACCCTCTAATCTACAAGACAATCCTGAGTAAGCAGCATATGATTGCCATCATATGTGGTCCAGCACTGAAGATGGTTGGTTGTCACTATTTGCAACTGATAGCTGAAGATGGTTCGTGGCAACAAAGAAAGATCCTTGATTATTATCAGACAGGATAGTTTGCATAGGCCAGAGTCAATGTATTCTAACAGAGGAATCCCTAGTTCAAACCGGGTAACCGCATCTCCTACCATGGAATCAAATGCATACAAAGCAAGTTAAGATTTTTGGACAATTGGTCAAAGCTAAAGCAGTGTGAACACCCTTGCGTCTAATTTGGTAGGCACTCAACAATTTCCACAGGGAGAAACTCAAAAAATGACACAAATGATATCGAGGAGAAATATAATTGAGCAATCAAGGACTCTAAAAGAACATATTGACCGAAACAAAAAGGCATCAATAATAGGCAGAACTGATCTTTAATTACATGATCATCTGGAGCTTGAGCAAAGGAACTCGGCTCGGCACCGGAGCCGTCAGAAGAAAACCCACTTCTATAAATATCCCAACGGCGAACAGAGACGACAAATCTTCTCGAAACAAGCCTATTCCAAGCAATTGAATACACAACAATTAACGCAACAGGTTAAAGAAGAATCATCACAACCCCAACCCAGAAGGAGCAGCGAAGAAGACAACCAATGTCAGAAAATAAATCAAAGGAACTTAGCACATAAAATTAAAAACCCACAAAAGATCGAACTCAATTTTCTCGTACATGAATTAAAAAATAAATGCTTCGAATGGAGGGCATTAACTAGCAGAAAGGCAATATCCACAAAACTACTAGACAAACGGAAGTAGGATAGTTCTTGTTTGTGTAAGCACCGACTCTGTTGAATAGAAAAGAAGAATGTCCCACGGAGAGTCCGAGAAAAGGAAATTATCGACTTTCCAACGTTTAAAGAAGATAAACCTCTCTTAAACCATGAAGAACCGAGTTTCCGAGAAGAGAAAATTCGTACCTGCGCATCATTGCGACGAGCAAAATTCCGGAATCAACAGAGAGACGGGGAGTGAAGGTGAGGAAGTTAAGTGGAAACGAAGGTTTTCCCGATAAAACAGGCTCGGTCTAATTGGGGTGAGTTTGTTTTCATGGAGATCAAGACCAGGAAAATGTACCGAGTCGAGTGTTCGGGTAGTGGCAATTTTTTTGGGTTACAAGAAGAGGCCAAAACATACACACACCTCGCATGGGAGTCGAACTCCCCAGCATACCAGATTTAAAAAATTAATTATATACCACGCCTTACCAGAGACATGGAAAGGCTTGCTTTGGTTAAGGGATCTTGAACCTTACATTAAAGGGGTTATGTGTATAAAAAAGAAACAGAAAAGGAAAACAAGGGTGCTTATAAAAGATGGAAAGATGAAACTGACAGAAAGAAGGCGTAAAAGGGTATCAAGTATTTCATAATATATATATTAAGAAAAGTCTAATATGCATGTGATTTTGCATACTTGTCATTATTAACCATGGTTGAGACAAAAGTAAGCAACGACACAATTTTTGTAGATGCATAACTGATATATGTATATTTTGCTTTTAAACTCAATTATTATCCATTATTATAGAAGGTTGAGAACATCAAAGATGAGCAAACATATACAACGGCGAGCACATGGCTCACCCTATATATACAACGTCGTTCGATTGACGAGATCATCATCAACCAATAGATTAGTAATTGTTATTCAAATTTTAAAAGTAAAAAAGTATAAGATGCAATAAATTTACTTTTTTATTTTTGAAATTTAAATTTCAAACATTGATCTCGTCGATCGAACAATTAAGATCCTTAAGTATTTTTATAAAATTAACCATGTGTACATGTACTAATATATATATATATATATGGTTTTCTTATCAGTCATTGGATGTTGCTCACCATTGACGTTCATCGACCATTGTTTTTTGGAGGTATAATAGAATAACATTATCTTTTATTTTTTTTTAAATCCTTACAAATTTTTAAATTATACTCATGCCACCGAAAATCAATTGATGGATATAAATGGGCATGTTATAAGTGAAGAGGATCAGGTTTTCACACACACATATATATATATATATATATATATAAAAGAGAGAGAGAGAGAGAATAGGTTCTCATTGAACTTTAGAAGTAAGAAAAGAATCATGTCAAATAGCATAACCTTGAGTGTCTTTTTCTAGAAAACCATGTCAAGCGTGGTGGAGTAGGTGATTAGGGCTAATAAGTGGATGAGTCCAACGAATCAAGCAACTCTTGTTTATTGGTCAGCTCATTTTTCCATATGAAGTCAAGGAGATGGCCTTTATTTCAATATGTTTATGAGCTATGCTAAACATCTATATGGAAAGAGGTTTGCTTAAATCCTTCCTATACATAAAGTTTTCTTCCAAGACAAGGAAAATGAGCAATTTGGCTTAAATATTCTAATTACAACCAATCTAGGATGTGGTTTAGGTTAAACTTCAAAACTATCATGCACTGAGCTCTCTTCAACCAAACAGAGCTGAACGTGCCAAATCCGTATTGAGCTCACATCGTTTAACAAGATGACCATGAACAAACCAAACCATCCACAACTATCACGGACTACACTCTCACAATAGTTGAATTAGATTTTCTTTCCTTGAAAATTTTGGCCTCCATTCATAGAGGCAATCAAGAATTATCGTATCACCTAAAATGCAATACAAGGAATTCCCACAAAAATCATCCATCTTATTCACCGATAACAAAAAGAATGCCGGCAATTACTATTCTCGTCCAAGCATGCTTTAACTTCCAAGTTTCGACTGAAAAGTTGACGCACAAGCAGAGAAAAGTTTGAGCATCCATGGCGAATTCGACAAAGTTTTTGTTGTTGGTCGTTGGATACCTAGCTTAACCTTTTGAGACCTGCAAGGGTGAACCCTCACTATAAACAGGGGTAACTTTACTCCTTATTAATGACCTCACTAAAAATATCGTATGCATGGTTATGAGGTAGAGTATCAATTGCTTGAGGCTATAATTTGTAAATAACTTTTGGAAGAAAAGTTATTTACAAATTATATAAACATTGGAACCAGCCAGGGAATGATCTTTCCATGATTAAAAGGGTTAATACTTTTCGAAGAAAATATATGGCTTTTGTTCTATGTGACGAACGATATCAGGTGCCTTGTAACTTTCAATTACCATAACGATCAATTCAGCATGATACTGACAACAGTTCGTGATCCAAATTCAGATATTTGTATCATTCCTATCAAATCCCATCTCTTTAACATATATTTATCAATAAAATAATTATAATCGTAATGATTGCTCAGGAAATAACACATCTATAAGCCCTAGAGATGAGTGAATCTACAGCTTTAGACAGATAAAATAGACTCTTTAGAGCAAAAGTTTCGGTTGAGGAGAAATGAAGGTCTGGTTGAAGTTTGCATGTTTCATTGTATTATAAAACACTTGAAAAACATTTGGTATATAGAGTTTCCTTTTTAGAGTAAGATCACATCAAGAAAATATTTATTTTATAATATTTATCGATGATTAGTCGAGATATATATACATATATCTTAAGTAGGACTTGAGGTATAATCAAAATCTTGAAAATCTATACATATAGCACATAAATATGAGGTACTTAAAGTATTGAAAGAATATAAGCTAGAAGTTGAAAATCAAATGGGATAAACAATCAAAATCTTGAGATCGGGTAGAGGTGGAGAATACATCTCTTTAAATTTTTTAGAATTTTATAAAGATTTTGGCATAAAAAAGCAAAATATAATATCTAAGACAGCTTAAGAGAATGGTGTAGCAGAAAGATATAATAAGATCATATTGAATATGACAAGGTCTATGTTAATAGATGCTTCACTGGACTCCATGATATGATACACAATACTTTATCATATAAGATATAGTATTATACTGTATCATACAATACAGACTATATCGCACGATACAAGGCGTATGATATGGGCGATATGTCGAGGGAAATAAAAGGTCTTTGGTCAAACAAAACCCCGTGTTTCTTTTAGTGTATTCCAAATAGTCACTGTGAGGCATCTTCAACGATTTTCAACGGTCTCCAATGCCATTATCACTCCAGCAGTGACCACCAATAATTCAGTGGTTTTTCTTGAACTTATGAAGTGTGTGAATATCCTTTCATTGTATTTGTGAAGTGAGAGACGCTCTATTTGAGTATATTTTGGGGAAAAGCAATAAGTGCAGTTGTGTATATACTCAATAGAGTACCGTATAAAGTTGTATTCTTTATGCCATATGAGATGTAGTTTGAAAGAAAACCTAATCTAAGTTATCTCAAGATATCGGGATCTATCACTCATGTGAAGATCATTGATTAGTCTAGAGATAAGCTGGACAGTAGGTCTTTGAGATGTATATTCATAGGATATTGTAAAGGCTCTAAAGGATATCAGTTTTTAGAGGATACTAAAAATAACATCCTTCAAAATGATGATGAATATATATTGATAATCTAGTAAATCTAAATCTATCATCATTTGAACCTATAGACGATCTTTCTGAATAAATTGAAACTTTAAGTATAAATAAAAGACCTAGGGTCACACCGTCCTACTTGAAAGATTATCACACTTACTAGGTAGAAGAAGTGTGTAACTCGATGGATATAGATGACCTAACTGATAACTTGATATATCGTCAAGCTATTGACTTATTTGAATAAGCAAACTTGGAGAAATCCATATATGAGTAAATTAAATCCATAGAGAAAAACCAAATCTAAGAGTTTGCTGATTTGTCAAAAGAAAGAAAAGTTATAGGTTGTAAATGAGTTCTGGAAAAGAAACATAAGACCAATAGAACAACTGATAATTTTAAGGCGAGGTTGGTTGTGAAAGATTTTTTTCAAAATAAAGGAATAAACTATGTTGAGACATATTATCCTATTGCGAAATTTGTATCTATGAGGATAATTCTGATAATTTTAGCATATTATGATTTGGATTTACATCAGTTAGATGTAAAAACTGATTTTCTAAATGAAGATTTAAATGAAATCATATACATGCAACAACCATATGGGTATATTGTTAAAGGCTAAGAAAATAAAGTATATATGTTGAAAAATCTTTATATGACCTTAAACAAATACCTCGTCAATGGTATTTTACTTTCAAAATATCATTTTAGAACTTACGTTTGTAGCTAATGAACTTGACCACTTTGTATATGTTTGAAATACTGTGAGCCACTTTGTCATCCTATCATTATACGTAGATGACATATTGTTGACTAGGAATGACAATGAGATAATTGTCAAAACTAAGTCATGGTTAAACTCAAGATTTGAAATGAAGGATATGGGGAAGCATCTTGTATCCTCGGTATAAAGATTTCTCGAGACAGAGAATCTAAACTCTTATGCCTTAGTTAGGAAAAATATATTAATTATATCCTCAAGAAGTTTAAAATTGGTGAATAAAAGTCTTTACACCCATTGCGAAAGGGGTTAAACTAAGCAAGACTGATTGTCCACGTGAAGGAGACGATAAGTGTAATGTTCCTTATGCACAAGTTGTGGGTAGTTTGATGTATGTTATATTGTGTATAAGACCTTATATGAGTTTCGTTGTTGGTCTTGTAAGTAAATATCAAAGTAATTATGGTTAGTAGCATCGGATAGTTGTGAAAATGATTCTAAGATATTTTAAAATAACAAAAGACTTTAAAGTGTTTTTCAAGCAAATGAACTCAAAGTTGTAGGATAATCAGATGTTAACTTTGTTGGGAGCAAAGATGACAATAAATCAATCTCGGGACAAATATTCTTATTTGGAGGTGGAGTTATTTCTTAGGCATGTAAAAAACATGGTTGTGTAGCATTACATACACTAGAGGCTAAGTATGTGGCTTGTTGTATGACTGCAACTAGTGTCGTTTGGATAAATCACTTCATACGTGATTTGAAGCTTGATATAGCCAATGAGTCAGTTGTCATTTACTGTGACAACAACACAACAATAACTTTGATCAAGTACGGAGCTAACAACTCTAAAAGCAAGCATATAATAGTTAAATACCACCACGATCATGATATGGTTACGAGAAAAGAAATATTCATCTCATATATGTCAACTGATGATATGTTGGTGGACCTTTCAATTAAGGCATAACAGAAGATCTTTTCTCAAAGCATATTACAAACATGAGCTTGATATATGTTTGATTGCTGTGTAGGTAAGAAATCACACAATGGATAATGATACAGGTAATGATTGCAATCATAAAATGACATGACCAGGAAAACCCTATAAAAGTGAGAGGTAAAACTGGTATGTGAGATTACTTGGCTCGAATGGCTAAGTGGGAGATGTAAAGCGGAGAGATTGGTCATTCTCGACAAACTCATCCACGAAAAATGGCTAGACCAACCACATAATCACTTTTCATGGAGCGGTTACTGAAATTGAAAGATAAGGGCTCCATAACGGAAAGCCCAACTTGGGAATCCGGGAAAGATTGAGTTAGGAGCTGCTCTATAAATTCAGAGCAGTGCACTAAACTCGTCACGGATAAACATAACGAGAAATTTCAAAAGAGATCTTCCCTGAGAAAGTCGGCTGTAGAAAACTGGAAACTAACTCACCTTTGTTTTTTGTTCTTCTCTGGCTTTGCTATCCACTGTATGAATAGAAGGAAGGTCTGGAGAAAGGAATCAGGCGAGGTCTGGAGGAAGGTCACCAACCAGGTCAGAGTGGGCCAATTGTACACATTCTTCTTCTCTAAGAAAAACCAATTTATCAACCCTTGTTCTCTAAAACTTGGTTTCTACCATCGAAAAGAAGGGGAACCAGAATTCAAGCATGAGGAGAGAAGATGGCAGTAAACGGGTACAGCTCGATACGCAACCAGCAGTCCTAGTCTCAAGCTTGTTCATTTTGATACCTATAAGGTTGTGTTCGGTTGACAAACGAACCCGAAATGACATGATATGAAGCATGAAATTGTTGACAAGGTAACACAAACACATCATGTTCAGGTTGACGTGCTTCTATATATATGCGTGTGTGTGCTTCTGTCACAAAAAAAAAGTTAGAAACAGTTTGACAGGAAGATGACACGAAACACAAAAATGTCATCCCTAAAGAGGTTCCCGACGGCGGACAACTAAGTGGATCTCATGCAATTGAACCCGTCCCATGGAACCGGTTGACTTGCTTATATACGGTCATCTTTATTCTCCGGTAGACATGGAACCGGTCCTATGCATTTGAACAGAAACCAAACCGGTCGAACCGGAAACAATCTGGTTTCTGTTTTATTTTGGTCCAAAAATATAACCGCAACCAGCAGTTACAAACTATAAGCTCAACTCGGTAAAAGCTGGTTGGGTTATGGAACCTGAAACCAACCATCAGACCCAGTTCACCTGAAAATCGACGTGTTCACTCGTCAAGTCCAACTCACATGAACGTATTGGGAAAACATTTAACTTTTTGAGTGAGATGATTGAAAGAGCTTGCATATATTGAGGGACTAATTTTCGCAGTGAAAACTGTATAGGTAATTATGATACAATCTCGCGATGCAAGCTGAGCAGTATTTTTATTTTTGAATATTTTTTAACAGTCACCTTTTCTAAATTAAATGAATTTCCAAAATAGGTAATAACCACACCAGTCATTTTTTGAAATTCTAATACTCTCTTTCTCTCTATATACATACATAATATATATATATATATAATGTTAAGATCTTTCAGTACGATGTATTGACAAATCATGACTATCTAATCAAAGTGATCAAAGGCTAAGATTTATGAAAAGAAAAATAAAAAGTACTTTTATACTATAATAGTAAGAAAGGTATAAAACATGTTTTGCTTTTTATGCATCAATATGATCATTGATCACTGTTGATATGATTATATTATTCCAGAGAATCCTAAAATTCCCTCTATCTCGCCCTCCTCTCGTCTCTCTCTATATATAGAGAATCTAATATACTTGTTATATAATAAACATGTAATACCATTAAAATCTAAATCATTTATCTTTTGAGATGAATAGTTGAACTTAAAAAGAGGAAAAGTAAAAAAAACTATTTACATTTTTATGTATACTTGATTAATTTTACTTATATTTTTTTTATTTTTTGAAGTAAGATCGATGACTTACATACCTATCAGCACCATGAGAAGGTATCAAGCCAAATCTCGATCTTCTTCCACTGCAAGGTTGCTGCACAGATGAATTGTTCGAGTTTGGTTATGATTGCACTCGTTATGTCCCAGTAACTAAAGGTGAACTCTTTAACACCTTCGATGAGGTTGAAGGGGAGTTCATAGACATGTTATCTGAAAAACCATCGTTTGAAAACCGAAAGATATGGAGCATAGGACCCGTAATCCCACTACAAATGGAAACGGTTTCCCATCTGAAATAGTATGTCTTCAATTGGCTGGACAAGCAACCAGCTGGTTCAGTTCTTTATATCTCCTTTGGATCATGCTCATCTCTATCATCTGCTCAGATTTCACAGATCGCAATCGGGCTTGAGAGAAAAGACAAAGATTCTTATGGATTCTTCGTACTGCAGATCGAGGAGACATATTTGCAAAGCAAACTGATAGTCCTAAAATTGATCAGTTGCCTGAGGGGTTTGAACAGAGAGTCGAAGGTGTGGGTTTGGTGGTGAGAGAATTTCCACCACTGAACCATGCTGCTGTAGGTGGGTTCATGAGCCACTGCGGGTGGAACTCCTGCATGGAGAGTATAAGCCTTCGTGTGCCGCTTGCGACTTGGCCATTGCACTCAGACCAGCCAACAAATGCACAACTAGTGACCGAGGTGTTGAAGGTCGGAGTGGTGGTCAGAGAATGGGGAAGAAATGAAGAGGTAGTGCCAGCCGAGCAGATCGAAAAGGCAGTGAGACGGCTCATGGTGGAGAACGCAGACAGTGTGGAAATCAGGAAAAGATCGGCCAATGCAGCTCAGCTTGCAAGTTTTCTAGGAGGATCTTCCTATGCAGCGTTAGATTCATTTGCAGAATTCATCACAAGGCATTAACCAGGCGCATGACTTGGAAATGCTAGTTGATAGCAATATCTTCTCTTTATACATTCCATCGCCTTAAATTATTTCTGAGGTCTTCCACATCTCTCCAATGATGCCAACTACTGCCTGTTCTAAGTTGGATAATAATGGTGAGACCAACCATGCTATCCATTTCACAGCACCAACTTGATTATAGAAGGACGAGAAGAGTCTCATTACATACAGAAGAAAATGGTTGAGTGAATCACTCATCCCTCTATGAAAACCTTAAACCCATAATTATGACAAAAGTAGATGAATCATTTATCATATTCTAAACAGAAACGTAGAATAGCTGAAAAATAAACGAACTGTTCTAACTTGAACTCATTAAATTATTGCGATTGGACCAACCTAAGATGCGAGTATGCATTTTTGCAACAGGACCCTTGGTTAGAAAAACATGGTGTAGAATACACGGGTGTAAAGCAAAATAGGAAGAGATCAACCACGCAAATAATGCATTCCACTCTTGGAAATGTAATTTGGCAGTGCTCCCAGACGTGCCACTGACCTTAGGATAAGTATTCCCTAAGGCTTGTTAGCATGAATCCGCAGGCTGCTGTTAACCCAAAGTTAGAGAGCAGAATGGATGCAGCCCCAGCACAAGGCCACCTGAACCAACTCCTCCATTTTTCCCCGGCTAATCGCCAGCCGTGGCCTCCAGGTCATCTTCCCCGGATATGAAATCTATAATTGGCAGGCGAAGCTCCGACTTGAGGGCTGGACTTGGCTTCTTATCCTGGCATCTCTTTCCATGAGCTCCTGCT
This sequence comes from Brasenia schreberi, assembly GCA_036023115.1. Lineage (NCBI taxonomy): Eukaryota > Viridiplantae > Streptophyta > Magnoliopsida > Nymphaeales > Cabombaceae > Brasenia > Brasenia schreberi. The sequence continues at coordinate 14,315,647 of JAYKKT010000069.1, forward strand.
TCTTCCCTTCCCAATACCGGATCCAGGCCCAGAGTCCATCAACAAGTTCCCTGCACACCTCCAACCATCCTTCGATGTTTCAGACCAGTTGCACGGTCCACTTGACCTGCTGATCTGCACACTTTCAGCATCATCCAGGCGTATCGCGATCATTCATGATGCTCTCTTGTCGTTTGCTACAGATCACGGATCAAAGTGTACGAATGTGGTGTGGAGGCGTTTGCTTTTAGCTGCATCGGTGCGTTCTCTACTCTCTTTCTCCAAATGCACCGTCAGAAGTATAAGGAATGAAGGCTAATTTGGTTCTTGTTCCAAATTAAGGGTGCTTTACAGGGGAATTCTACAACTATGCTTATCATGCTTTACGTTTTATCCCATTAGCGAAAGGTTATATCTCTTCAACATCTTTGATGAGATTGAAGGAGAATTCATAGACATGCTATCTAAAAATCCACAATATGAAAAACGCAAGATATGGAGCATACGACCTCTAATCCCTCAACCACTGGAAAAGGTTTCCAATAAGAAATCATGTCTATTCAATCGGCTAGATAAGCAGCCGGACAGATCGGTTCTTAAGATCCCGTTTGGATTGAATCCATGCAGATGGCACAACTTGCAACTGGGCTCGAGCACAGCCGACAAAGGTTCCCATGGGTTTTTCGTAATGCAGACCGGGTGACATATTCACAAAGGAAAGTGATCCTCAGGTACAATTGCCTGATGGGTTCGAGCAGAGGGTGGAGGGGCTGGGACTGATAGTGAGAGAGTGGCACCACAACTGGAAATACTGAGCCGAGCGGCTGTAGGTGGCTTCATGAGCCACAGTGGCTGGAACTCCTTCATGGAGAGCTTAAGTCAGGTGTGCACTCTCGTCTTGGCCAATGTACTCAGAACAACCAGCCAATGCGCAGCTGGAGACAGAAGTGTTGAAGGTGGGAGTGCTGGTCAGAGAATGGGGGAGAGACGACAGAGTGGTGTCTGATGAGCACATTGAGAAGATGGTAAGGCGGCTCATGGTGGACGACGCAGAGTGTGGAAATTCGGAAGAGATCGGCCAAGCTGCCAGATGCAGCTCGGCGTCCATGTGCCCAAGCTGGATCCTTGCATGCAGCCTTGGACTCATTTGGAGACTTCATATCAAGGCACTATGCCTTGATTAGTACATGTACATTGTAGCCACTGCAGGAATGTCCTAATAAACACTTTTTGATTAGCTCAAATGCTCCTTCATAGAAAATCAAGACGGACAAGAAATGAAAAACTAGTTCAAAGGACTAATCCATGAAGCACAGTTGCAGTGGTCCAATTTTTTGCAGGCCAAAAGAATGCTGTAACATCAGCCGACAGCGTCATTGGTTAAAAAGCCATGAATCCTTTAGCAGAAGATAGAAATGTGACCCTTTTTATACATGAATCGCCTGCTTAGAACATTCAGGGGATCTTACACTATCCCTTCCAAGGATTACCGTTCGGTTTGATGTGGAAGCACGGTGAAATGTATGAAGTACGACGTCTCTCCTTGTTCAGCAAAAGAAACACTACCTGTACTTGTCCATTATCCTTTTTGCTTCTTCCAGAGCATCATCAGTAGACTGTTCACCACCACTACTGCCTCCATTGCTTGGGCCAGCATCCTTATTTATTGCTAGGTAGACGAAGTATATGAAACCCATCATAGCCTACACCAAAACCACTGTTAGAATCATGATATCTGGCGACCTAAGTTGCATGTGTGTCATGCTTTTAGAGGGGAAAAAGGGCATGAACAATGTTAAATTACCGAGATCAAAGGTATAGACAAGACATTCAAAATTCTTTTTCGACTGATAGTACCATGGTATGACCAGATCAGTCAAATATGACAACAATTGCTTTGGGATGACATAAAAACGGAAAACTGCACATTGAAAGTCAAGTATCACGATCTCTTCTTAAGCCCTGCAATTTTTGTGCCCCATTGCAGAACATTTTTATTATGCATGTAACAGGCAAGAGGCATGTACGTAGCCAGCCAAATGCCAATCAGCAATGCTGCTTGAATTAAACAGATAAGATAACACGTATGAGTCCAATCTAAAATTATCAAAAAGCATGCAGGTGCCTTCCATTACACTGGATTCAGACAAGAACATGATTCGTACTTAGGATATGGTTTGTCCCTGCTTTCGTTCCAGTGGAGCAAACCGCTGAATACTGTCAAATTCAGACAAAGAAAAGGTGGAATGTAGGTATCTGCTAATCCACAAGGTTCATTTGTTCAGCGAATATAAATTTTCCCTGGCTAATATAGGATTCTGAGATGTTAGTTCGACACTAAATGACAACGGGACTATCTCATCTTTTATTTTTATCTCAATTAATGCACTGTCAATAAGCATTAAGGAGAATAGAGGCATGCGCACAAATACAAGAAAGCCAAGGAAGGGCATGAGAAGATGAATGATGCATGGCCAAAGGCATACGGCAAACTAGAACCCCATGATGTTTCAAGAGGAAGGGTTATCCCCGTCAAACAACAATTAGTAAATTATTAATAACTGAACTTCCCGTCTAAAGTAGGAACTTTTGACAATGCTTCTATGCAGACTGCAAACTCATGAAGGAACATCTTCACCTACAAAGGCATGTAGCCATACAGAACTAGATACTATTAACTAATAGTACACGTTATTCATAAAACTCGAATTGGATTATCTAATGGGTTGGTTCAGACGTAGATGCACATAAATATGAATCCACTATAATTGGATTATTATTTGCCTTGAGCCTGTGAAGCTGGATTCAGATTTAGGGCAGATTCAGTAATAACCCACCTGTTTAACATCCTAAGGCCAGCCTTTGTTATCCATCCAAATGACAGAAATCACTCGCCACTTTGCTCACTGGCTACACAGAGCTACGGACTTTGTTTGTTTTGTACCGGCTGTTCTGGTTGGGAAATAATGAGGGGAACAAGCATGATATTGCCACCTCTGGTCTTCTTATGCTATTCAGATATATGTTTAACTTGGAAAGAACTCAGTGTCGCCACATTAAACAATATTAATACCCTAAACATCTGAACAGTCTGCATAACAGATGAAAAGGTGAACAGCAGAAAAAAGTTGCTAAAACTAATCAAAACTCCATCTACTTAAGGAAGTCTTAAAATGTAATAATACACAATAGAATACGCATTATCATTTAGACAAACCTAATGAGAACTTCACAATTTTGCTATGGCATTTGATCTCTTTATAGTCAATATAATCTTCAAAAAATGAGATGAACATTTAATTACTTATAAGAGTGGCTTATCACAAACACAAATTGATTACTTTATTTGTAAAAAAAAGATAGAGCATGTTGTAAAGATTGTAAGGTAATTCCAGGAGAAAGCTTAACCACCCAACATCGACTTTTAGTTATTGATTTACAAATAAAAAAATAGACAAAGACGAAAAGAGTGCATCGAGCTATTCGGACTAAATGGCGGAACCTCAAAAGCAAGAAAGAAGATATATTTAAATAGAAAGTCCTTCAAGGAGATGTTTGGAATTATGTTGGCACACCCTGTGATATGTGGAACAATATGGCTATACATATTAGGAAAGTGGCGAAAGATGTGTTAGGGGTATCTAAGGGAGGTGTACCGGCACAAAAAGAAGCTTGGTGGTAGAGTGAAGTAATACAAAATAAAATCAGGCAAAGAGGGTATGTTACAAATTACATTGCCAAGAAAACTAGTGAAACTTTAGAAGCTTATAAGAAAGCAAAGAAGGAAGCGAAAAATGCCGTTAGTGAAGCAAAAGCTAAGATTTGGGAGGACTTATATAAAAAACTCAACTCAAAAGAAGGTGAAAGAGATATTTTTAGGATAGCTAGGGCTAGAGATAAGAAAACTAAAGATCTTAATTATGTTAGATGCATAAAAGACGAGGATAAAAAAATTCTAGTGGCAAATGATGATATAAGAAATAGATGAAAAAACTATTTTTATAATCTTTTTAATGAAAATAAAGATGTTAGTATTAGTTTAGGAGATTTAGCCAAGTCAAAAAAGTATATAAACCACAATTTCTACCGACGTATTCAAAAGAATGAAGTCAAAGAGGCTCTTAAACATATGAAGGGTGATAAATCGGTTGGACCATATAATATTCCTATAGAAGTTTGGAAAATACAAGGAGAAATAGGAATCACTTGGCTCACAAGACTATTTAATGAAATATGGAAAAACCAAAAGATGCCCGAAGAATGGAGAACAAGTACACTTATACCCATATATAAGAACAAGGGAGACATTCAAAATTGTGTGAATTATCGAGGTATCAAGTTAATGAGTCATACTATGAAATTATGGGAAAGAATTATCGAACATAGGTTAAGACAAGTATAAGTACAACACAGAACCAATTTGGATTCATGCCAGGCAGATCTACTATTGAAGCGATTCACCTTTTCAGACGTCTTATGGAACATTTTAGAGCAAAAAAGAAAGACCTTCACATGATATTTATTGATTTAGAAAAAGCTTATGATAGGGTACCGAGGGAGGTTCTTTGGAGAACTTTGGAAAAAAGAGGTATCCCGTTGACATATATTAACCTTATAAGAGACATGTATGATGGTGCAAAAACATATGTGAGGACTCACGAAGGAACGACAGACTTCTTTGAAGTTAATATTGGATTACATCAAGGATCAACTTTAAGTCCATACTTATTTATAATGGTGATGGATGAGTTAACAAAACATATTCAAGATGAAGTGCCTTCGTGTATGTTATTTGCAACTGGCATTATATTAGTGGAGGAGTCTAAGGAAAAAGTTAATAGAAAATTGGAACTATGGAGAGAAACAGTAGAAAGCAAAGGCCTCCGACTTAGTAGAACAAAGACTGAATATATGGAATGTAAGTTTGATCATTTGTTTAGTTAAGAGGACATGGAAATTAAAATTGGCACACATTGCATTCTCCAAAAGGAAAGTTTTAAATACCTAGGGTCAATTTTTTAGAGTGATGGAAGAATTGATGGAGATGTTACACATAAAATTAATGCTGGTTGGTTAAAATGGAGAGGAGCATCAGGTATTCTTTGTGATAAGAAGATACCATTAAAGTTAAAAGGTAAATATTATAGAGCAACAATTAGGCCTGCCATGTTTTATGGTTCTGAGTATTGGGCAGTTAATCATCAACATGTACAAAAGATGTTTGTGACATAAATGAAGATGTTGAGATGGATGAGTGGTCTAACAAGAAAAGACCGTATACATAATGAGGTTATTAGAAACAAATTAGGAGTGGCACCAATAGAGGATAAAATGAGATAACATCGTTTAAGATGGTTTGGACATATAGAAAGAAGATCAAAAGAAGAACCTGTAAGAAGGTTAGAAAAACTAAATTTGGAAAGTATTAAAAGAGGTAGAGGATGACCACAAAAGTGTTGGAAAGAAACAATAAAGAATGATCTAGCTTATTGGGAGTTAACTGCTAACATGGCACGCGATAGGGATCTGTGGAAACAAAGAATCCATGTAGTCGACCCCGTCTAGTATGGGAAAAGGCTTAGTTGTTGTTGTTGTTGTTATGTGTATCTCTAAATCTTCTAACTCTGTCATGTAAGGGATCACCCTTGCATGGTTGGTCCCAAGACCGGATAAAGGAGGAGGGTTGCGTGAGGCTTTCGACAACCATTGTAAAACTTTGTCAGATTTATCTACCATAGATTCTACAAATTATGAGTTTTGCGTTAGGGTATTTCATATTAGTGATGCACTGCAGAGCCCAAATGCAGTGGAAAGATAAGTCACACAGACACTTCTAAGGAGTGGAGTGTCGACCTCGATACGGGTGAGACACAGACACCGACGGCATGGCAAAAAAACATTTTTTTTTTACTCACGGTTCTGCCGTCTATGGTGTATTTATCCTGCAGAACCCAATCAAAAAGGGAGTAATCTGTGAAGACGATGAAACTGAAGACTCTTAGTCGACTCGTGACCTTATCTCCCATGATGACTACATGAGTTACCTCACCATAGTTTCCAAAATGCTCCTTCAGCTTGTCATCCATCATCTCCCATGAAACTCCGCCAATGAACATAGAAAAATATCTCAACGCGAACATTCTTCACTTCCTTTTGTGTGGATATTGCACGTCTCAAAATCTGGTATCGATTTTGAAGTTCAGCTCTTTTTGGATAAATGGGTCTGGATAGTGAAGATTGATTTGTGTATTATGATGAAATTAGTAGTTGTTTATTATTTATGTGTTTTGCTTTAATATAAAGTTGTGTACTTGCCATTGTCATATACTTATGTTATATACTTATGTTAATTGATGTCTTACTTGTTGTATCTTGAATATTATATATAATATTATATACCCTAGCCGTGTCGCCGCACCCAAAATTTTTGAAATTTGCCGTATCCCGCACCCACACTCATATGACATAGGTGGAAAGTAAGCAAAGGCTTATACACCTTCGCTCGAATATAGTGAATCAATGGTAGAGAGAGTTCCGACATCATGAACGAGTGTGAGTAAAAAAGTTAGTATTGTTATATTATTGCCCGAATGTATTGAACAAATTACAGAGAGAGCCTCTGTATTTTTAGTATGGACGGATACGAAAATAAGCAAGTTAATCCTACATAATAAGATTTGTATTGGTCCTGAAATATCAAATCATTGATTGACAAGCTAACATAAGTAGTATATATTATGATTATGAGAAAGATTCACATTTTATGTTTATAAGAGAAAAGCAAAGGATATTGAGAATACATGCTTTAAATTATGGTACTAAGAAAAAAAGACTTGAAATGGAGTTTATTATAATAAATATTTAAAAGATAATGTAATATAGGGACCAAATTATGATGGTAAGTATTAGGATATCGAGACACTAATGAAAACTATGGTTTTAGGGATTTAAATAAGATAGTGAGATTTTAAATTTTGCTATAGTATGTGATCTCTTTATAGCCAACACAATCTTAAAAAAACGAGATGAACATTTAATTACTTATAAGAGTGGCTTGTCACAAGCACAAATTGATTATTTTGTCAATAGGAAAAAAGATAGATTGTAATGTAAAGATTGCAAGGTAATTTAAAGAAAAACCTTAACTACCCAACATTGACTTTTAATTATGGATTTTACGATAAAAAAGTGGACACAGAAGAGGGTATGTTATAAATTGCATTATGCTAAGAAAACTAGTGAAACTTGAGAGGCAAAGAACAAAAAGGCCATTAGTAAAGCAAAAGCTAAATTTTGAGAGGATTTAAATAAAAAGATTAACTCAGAAAAGGTGAAAGAGACATTTTTAGGATAGCTAAGGCTAGAGATAAGAAAATTAAGGATCTTAATTTTATTAGGTGTATAAAAGATGAAGATAATTTGTAGAATCTATGGTAGATAAGTCCGACAAAATTTTATGTTTTATGGTGGTTGTCGGAAGCCTAATGTAACCCTCCTCCTTTATCTGGGCTTGGGACCGGCCATACAAGGGTGATACCTTACATGGGCAGAAAAGAGAGGTATCTTATTGACATACATAAATCTTATAAGAAACATATATTATTGTGCAAGAACATATGTGAGGACTAATGAAAGAATGACAGACTTCTTTAAAGTTAATATTAGGTTACATCAGGGATCAACTTTAAGTCCATATTTATTTATATTGGTCATTGATAAGTTAATAAAACATATTCAAGATGAAGTACCTTGGTGTATGTTATTTGCAGATGATATTGTGTTAGTGGATGAATCTAAGGAAAAAGTTAATAGGAAATTGGAAATATGGAGAGAAACTTTAGAAAATAAATGCTTTCAACTTAGTAGAACAAAAACAGAATATATGGAATGTAAGTTTCATCAGTTGGATACTTAGAGGATATAAAAATTAAGATTGGAATACATTGCATCCATCACAAGGAAAGTTTTAAATACTTAGGATCAATTTTTAAGAGTGATTGAAAAATTTATGAAAATGGAATGCAAAAAATTAATGAAGGTTGGTCAAAATGGAGAGTGGCATTACGTATTCTATGTGACAAGAATACACCATTAAAGTTAAAAGGTAAATATTATAACACATCAATTAGACTTGCTATGTTTTATGGTTATGAGTATTGGACAGTTAATCATCAACATGTACAAAAGATATTTGTGGCATAAATGAAGATTTTAAGATGGATGAATGGTCACACAAGGAAAGACCATATCATAATGAGGTTATTAGAAACAAATTAGGAGTGACACCAATAGAGGATAAAACGAAGGAAAATCGTTTAAGATGGTTTCGACACGTAGAAAGACGACCAAAGAAAACTCCACTACGAAGCTATGAAAAACTAGATTATAAAAATATTAAAAGATAATGAGGAAGACCACAAAAGTGTTGGAAAGAAACAATAAAGAATGATCTAGCTTATGTTGAGTTACCTGCCACCATAACACATGATAGGGCTATGTGGAAACAAAGAATCCATGTAGTCGACCCCATCTATTATGGGAAAAGGTTAGTTATTATTATTGTTGTTACATCCTTAAATCCTCTATACTGAATGACATTTTGGCGAAACCAAATATCCATCTCCGATTCTCCATATAGCATTTTGCAACAAGTTTTGTCTATCTCATGAAAAATGGATAAAAACACAAGGCGAGAGCAAGACAAATAGATAACAACAACAACTAAGCCTTTTCTCATACTAGATGGGGTCGGCTACATAGATTCTTTGTTTCCACATAGCCCTATCATAATTTGTAGAATTAAGCCTAATGCAACCCTCCTCCTTTATCCGGGCTTGGGACCGGCCATGAGCGGAGTTAAAACAGATAGATAAAACAGTTCAAAATTATCATGCAGCAGCAGGCAAATCCATTGCATTTCAATGAACACAAGAAATGCTATCATCATATTGGATGAGGATTTCAGTAGTATTTGAATTCCTACACTGAGAACAGTCTCATACCAGAATGAAAAAGGCTGTGGAGATAATAGACTTCAAGACAAAAAGTATCACCACTAGCGCAAGGCCGCCAACACCAACCCTGGCTACAGGCCTCGGAATGGAATCCTGGCATCAAAGAAACTGCAGAAAGTAGCACAACCAACAGTATCTTCAAAGATTCAACAAGAAAAATGGGGGGGAGCCTGATGGTTGTAGTGAGGAAAACTTACGGGGACAAACTTAATTCCTGCCTCGATCCCATCTTTGCCAACATTCCATGCTTTATAGAGAACTGCTTGGAAACAGTAACATATGAAGTTAACCCTCTATTATACATACATGTGTATGTGCGTGCCTATGCGTGTGTTTGTATCTAGGGTTGCTAGGAATGGTGCTATTGTATGCTGTACCCAGTGCTGTTTGCCTGGATAATGCATCTCATACCAGTTCCAACTGTACCGATGACATTGGCATTGAACATGCAGTCATTAGAAAAAATTGTTACGTTTGGTACAGGATAATATTTTGTTTTTGAGATGATGAAAAGATTCTCGTGCACAATTCATGAAGAAAAAATATTCTCCAAAAGTGGCTAAAATTTTATGCTAAAACCAAGTTTAACGCAGATATTAAAAGCATATGATAGTAAAGCCATCCACTCTAACTCATTATGTCGAGATAAACCCAATTCGCAGAGAATTCTATTTTCCCAAATAAGTAGGACTTCGAAACGTTACAGAAGGGACGGGATGGATGTGTTATCGCGTCGTACCTCGAAGGGGATCGAGTTGTGCCGCAACAGAAGTGGAGCGTGCAGGCGTCTTCTTCTTCGTCAATGGCGGGGTCCGAGGCACTGCGAGTGAAAAAGGGAGGGCAGAGAGCGAAGAGAGAGGGGGACAAGAAGAAGGAAGACGTCGCCGAGGGTGACAAAGAAGGGAGGAGAAGGTGGTGGACGCCATTGAGATGGAGTTGCCGACAAGACTCGTCTGCCCTCAAAATGGTGGTTTTGCTGCTACTTCCCTCTAGTAACCGGACACGGTTCGGATGAGATGAATCCAGCAAATCTCCGGGCGATCACCACACCATTCAGAAGCGGACGTTAGTTTACAACACACATATCTCGGGCGTTGATATCTTCCCATCCTTTTTACTATCCACGCGCTTCTTTCCCATTAAATACCAAAATGATGTTCCAATATTGTTTTCTCTCACATTCCATCTCAACATTTCTCCCTCCTCCCACCTAATTCCAGCAACTCTCCTCTCTCACCCCATCTCTTTTCTCTCACCCAATTTCAACAAAAGTATATTTGGCCAGATCTTTTTACTTCGACAAAAGGTTTCACTTAACATTATTAATAGTTCACAATTCAATGCATATTCTTACAAATTTTGTTAAAAAGATAGAAAAAACAAAAACAAAAAACCATAAAAAGTGAAACTAAAAACACAAATCAATAACAAGAAGTGACACAAGTCAATAATACAAAAGCAATAACAACCATAAAAATAAAAAAACAAAAGAAAAAGAAAAAAGAAACAAGAAACAAGAAACATATAAAAAATGAAAATAGAAAACTATGGCATCACAACGGAAGAAATACGCCTGACATGTGTCTTCCCCAAGAGGGAGATGCACCTCGGCGGCATCTCTCTTATTGGGAGAGACGTAGGTCGGGCATGTCTCTTCCATTGAGATGCCCTAGCTTTTTTATTTTAAATTCCGGTCTACAAATCAATCAAAACAACTAAAAAAATAGAAAAAGCAAAACTAAATCAACAAATCCTCCTTAAAATCGGTTTTTTATCCTTTTTTCTTCGTTTCTCTCTTTCTTTCTTTCTTCTTTTAATTCTTTATTTTCTATTTTCAACATATTTTGATTCGTTCTTTTCTTGAAAATAATTGTAGATCGAATAATAGGTGGTTGAAATGATTCAAAGAGTTAAAAATAGAAGGAAGAATGACCGAAAATGAGGGATGGAAGTAGATTCATACATGAGGAGAGAGAACCTCCAGTTTTTTGTTGAGAGATATTTTCTTAATTATTGAAAATGATTAGGAGTATTTTGAAAAAAGCAAAAAAAGTATGTATATAGTAAAAGGGGTGTGTGCATATCAATCCTATATATCTCATGTAATCGTATTAATTAGATAAGATTTTATTTTTGTGGTTTCTTTTGGTAACCCCAACACAATATAAATAGATTTTTTATATAAAATATAATGTTATATTCTTATGCATATATATTCTATTAAAATAAGTTAATATTATATATTCTATTTAAAATATAAAATTTTATAGTATTTTACATTATTAAACTACAAATTATTATTTGGATATATACTTATATATATAATATATATATATATATATATATATACCTATATGCATGTACATGTAAAATGAAATACGAGGCCTTGCATTCACATCAAGGAATAGAAACATGACAGTTCTAATGACAATTCATACGTACACACTCCTTTTACTATGTATAACTATGATGTATACATCTCTTTTGTAAGTGGATCCAAAACTCTGCTTATTCTAGAATTCGACTCATTGTGTCTTGATGTTTTATTCTATTTAATTGATTACTTAAAGGGCTTCCCCCAAGGAGTAATGTGAGCATGATCATCGCGAACTTCAGCAGTCTTCTATGTTCTATTCAGAATCTAAGAAGCGAAAAAGTGATGTAATCGTTACAAAGAAAAAGAAAAATGGGACGGTTAATAAATCTAGCCAAGTTGGTGGACAGAGAGTAAGTATTACCATTACTAGTTGCTTTCCATATTTTACTCCATTCAGTCATGTTCTTTTCCTAAGTGAAAGAAATTTATGTTGTTTCCCAATAAGATGTCAATCCACTAGGTACTAAAACTTTCATTCTAATCCAAAATTATGTCTTGATATTGAAATTATATGTTATGAAATTGAGACAAATATGTGATGTAATTTTCTTTTTTGAGATGTTATGTATTTTTGGAGTTGTTTGTATGTTAAATTTTTTATTATTCAATTTAATAAGTTTTACATTATATTGTAATAGTGAGTTTTATGTACTTTTGATTATATGTGTATATGTTTTATTTTATATATTGACATATTCAAACCTTATATTTTTAAAAAATCATCATACCCCATACCGGTGTCGTACCCGGTTGTATCCATGCGACATAGTAGAAACCCTTATCATGGAAGAACTAAGAGTAGTTTAGTGGAAAGAAAATGTTATAAATCATGCTATGTCCAATAGTTGTTTAATAACTATTTTTTATTCGATTACTAAAAGAGGTCATGACTTGACATTCTACCCACAATATTTCAATGTGGGTTGCATATTGTTGTAAGTAGCATAGGCTACTTGATTGCAATCTATCTTTTAAGATCACATAAGTGTCTGAGTAAAGTGCTTATGGGAAGTATTGAAATTGGAATTTTTATATTATGAATTTTCAAATTTTAAACATTATATTAGTGTGATGTCACAAGGGTGTCGGTACAAGATACAACAAGTTCAAAAAGCACCAAATGTTGTATAAATAATATGTTTTTTATTTTGAAATAAATGATAATACAATTGTCACATGTTATCATTCACTAATAAAGATAACCGATGAAAACTGTAAATAAATGTGTACAACCAAATGTCACATGTCACATAATATGCATTTGTTACAATTATGTTTTTATTTTTCAATTTACTCAATATGTGTATACCACATAAAATATATTATCTTTTTTTAAAATTTATTTATTTAATTTGATTCATATTTATGAATGTAATGATTGTATTTCTTAATATTTCTTAAAAATTAAATAGTTTATTATATATATTATTCTCGTAAATAAAAAGTGTACGGCTAAATAGGTTATATTATCCCCTCTAATGCACGGGTACGTCAGTTGAGCTGCGCACCTGTATCAGGTACGGGTACATGTATTTGTACGTGCATCCATACCCATTATAGTCGAATCAGGTCGACCCATCTGGATATGGGTTGACCTGATCCAAATGTCAAAATAAGGGTTGTAAAACCCTTAATTCTAAACCAATTCAGTATTCGGTGGATGTTCTTTCTCTGGCACTCTGCGCTCATCACCGGCGGGCGACCACTCACCGAGGGTATCACCGTCCAAAGATTTTGAAGGTTCTCACCTCTCTCTCTCTCTCTCTATCTTTGAGTTTTTGGAGTTGAGGAACCATCGATTCCTCCTGATGATGTTCAGATGCACACAATCATGCTGAACTCCTCGTGTTTTTCATGTGCACTCCATTGAGTTTTCAGATCGGCCACTGATTAAACATGGTTGAATCCCCAATGAACAACTGAACACTGGCCATGAGTTTCCACTGGACAGGGCATCCCATTCGGCACCCCCTGGGATTCCAATTCTCACGCACCGCGAGAGATTGAGAACCCATTTGATTTGATTGGAGTCATTTGACTCACAAAATTGTTCACTGTTAAGTTTTTCTTCTTTTTCTCTTTATGTTTGTTGCATTAAGAAAATATTTTGTATTTTGTATTACTCAGTCATTACCGGATTGTCCTCTGCTCTTTGTTTTAGCCTTTTTCATTTTCATATTTTATACTGTGCTTTTTAGATGCTATGGAAGTGACATGTATAAAGTTGAAAATGTTATTGAATGAAATTTTCTTGTTTTAGTTGAACCATCGGACAGACGCCTCTACGAACACGCTTTGCGGGTCCCCATGTCAAAGAAGGGGAAAACCCTAAACCCTTCCACCTCCAAAGGCCTCGGTCCCCAAATCCCGGTTGTACCCATGAAGAAGAAGGCGAAGAATAAGAAGAGGAAGAGGGCTAGCTCCAATTCTCACATGGATCCTGATGCATTGGATTCAATGCGGTGGAGCTCCGATCTTCCGGCAGAGGAAGCCTTTTCCATGCTACTCGGCTCTAGCGAAGGCGGTACAACTTCTCCTTCCTTCTTGTTTCCCTTCCTCTTGTTTCGTGGTTTTGTCACGCAGCTACATTTAATTGCCCGTGGATTCCATGATTTTTGCAGGTTTTATGTCTTTAGAAGAATTGGACGAATGCGATTTCATTTCTGGTTCTGGAGTTTGTGGAAAAGAGAAGTCTTTGTTTGCACCGAGTTCCAAAGAGTTACCGTCAGGTTTGTGAGTGGAATCACTTTTCTTGTTAACGTGTTATCTCCATCTATGTGGTAGCCTTTTACAAGCCAATCAAATTTTCTATGTGGAAGTCTCAGTCTCTAATATCTTGTGTGATACAGGTGTGGAGCCGATAGAAGTGACCCCAAGTTTGACTTCTCAGAGACAACACATGGAAGATGCAATTGTTAACGAGGATGAATTTTTGCCTTGGAAAGAATTGAGACTTCATTCGTTACTCATGAAATCAATTTATGGTCTGGGATTCAAGGAACCTACTCCCATCCAAAAAGCATGCATTCCATTGGCTGCTCATAAGGGGAAGGTGATTGGTTTTGTGCATTGGTCTGATATCTATCTATGTATAATGCAGTGTCATATATTTTCTTCTTTTCCCTGTAACTAGGATGTAATTGGGGCTGCAGAAACTGGGTCTGGCAAAACACTTGCATTTGGCTTGCCAATACTGCAACGGTTGCTTGAGGAACAGGAGAAGACCTCTTGTTTAAACAAGAGGATGGCTATAGATGCACTTCGGGCTCTGGTTGTGGCTCCAACGAGAGAACTTGCTATTCAGGTACTATTTGAAGGGAAATTCTATATTGATGCGCATACTCAGAATGAAAAATTTTCTCGCTCATGTCTTTGGAATTTTGGATGCTTGTGCAATCCTGATTGCTTCAATTGTATATTGGTTAGCTGTTCTTTTATTCTTCTGGATGGAACTGGTTTTTGGTTCATGCTTACCGAGTGTCATTGGGTTGCTGATGGCTATTGAATTATCATATGTAGGAAATATCTTTTATGGCTCTGTTTGGCATGAAATTAATTTATAGCTTTACTTACTGCTGCAGCTACTTGAGTGATATTTATTGAGGGAATACAGATCCTTGAAACCTTTTTTGTCCTCGTCTTTGTGTTTACCTGTTTCATCATTAGCATTATGATCACTCTTTTCAGAAGCTTTCTTTTTCATGGTCTCTTTCATAGGTATCGGATCATCTTAAGGCAGTTGCAAAATATACCAGCATTCAGGTGGTTAATATTGTTGGTGGGGTATCCTCCCAAAAGCAGGAGCGACTGTTGAAGAGAAAGCCAGAAATTGTTGTTGGAACTCCTGGAAGGTTATGGGAACTTATGTCAGGCGGAGTAACCCATTTGATTGAGGTATTTAATATCATGCGGCTCAATCTTTCTTTGTGCAACATAGATGTTTATTCTTGATTATACACTTCAAGTCTCTCTCTCTCTCTCTCTCTCTCTCTTGGATATTTGGACTATGCATAGAGGATAGCCCTTTCTTTGAGCCATATTTCTTGTGGCGTTTCCTTCTTATTGATAAGAAAAGAAAAAGAAGCATGATAAGAGATTCTTTTGACCTAATCCTTTCCATACCTATTATTGGCTTTTCTCGGGAGACATAAAATAGAGCAATGCCTGTTGCATATTCGTTTTTTGATGCACTTGTTTTATATGATTGCTTTAATGAAATTTTGTTGTTAGATGTAGTCCCATGCTTTTTCCTGTGAGTAGGGTACAAGTTAGGTGCACTTTGTAAAACCTGTCAAACTCATGTCCAATTTTCTGATTAATAGTTTCTCATGCTTTTAGTTTGGTTCCTTCTTTTTCTGACCCTCTACCCTTGTGTGCGTGCTTGTTTGTTGCAGTTAGATTCACTATCTTTCTTTGTACTGGATGAAGCTGATCGGATGATAGAAAATGGGCATTTCCAAGAATTACAGTCCATTATTGACATGTTGCCTAACATCAGCAGTCAACCTTTAGAAGGGTCCATACTTGCAGGAGGATCCGATGTGTGCAAGACAATTTCAAGGATACAAAGAAAGAAAAGGCAGACGTTTGTGTTTAGTGCAACTGTGGCACTGTCAGAAAGCTTTAGGAGAAAGCTTAAAAGGGGTTCTGTGAGATCTAAAAATGATGAACTGAACTCCATGGAAACTCTTGTTGAACGAACAGGAATGCGGGCAGATGCAGCTGTTATTGATTTGACAAATGCTTCCATCATGGCTCATAAGCTTGAGGAATCGTTTATTGAGTATGTATTTCCTTTCACACATATTTACTTTAGGCTTCCATGATGTTATAGGACGCATGAAAATTGTTAGGGCATTATGTTCTTTTCATAATTCGGTTCCCTCACAAATGTTAATTAATATGACATGCTTGTCATTGGACCTAACCTTTCTTAAATTTGTATGTTTTGTTGTTCTTGTTATGGAAACTCAGCCATTTATTGTTGGTTATTTACAACCCTGTAGAAGTGTCAATTGGTTAAGACATCTCGAAGATCCAGCCTTATCCTGACTTGTGAGTTGGATCCAAGCCATATTCAACCAAATAAATGGGTCACATAGGGTTTGAGGAAATTCTGATATGTCCAACAGACGCAAAACGAATTCCAGTACCTATTCTATATGCAGATTTACTCTTTAGTATCTCTGTCCAAATCTGATAATTAGTATTTTTTTGGGAGATGGAAATCTTGCTGTTACTATCAAATTAGTCGGATCAGAACACTGCTATCTTGACTTGAATCAAACCGATAATATCCATACGATTCTTGGAAAAGCCGCTCAATAGTCAATACTCTTCTGCCAATGCTGTTGTGGTTTAACTTTATCCTAACTTTTGTGCATGAAAAGAGCATATAAATGCTTTTCGGTGAAATCCATTAGCCTTTAGGAAACAGAGATTCTCAGCTCCCAAGCCAGTCCATTGATAAACCTATTTTTAGATCTAATCATCAGATATAACTGACTTGATACTCTTTGACATAGTGGTATATCTCGTTATCCGAATTCAATATTCAACCATAAACTTTTGAAACTTCGAAGTATATCCTGATAAGAAGTTGGAGCTATGACTGCCTGCCTGCACCATAATTACAACAAACAACAAACAACAACTAAGCCTTTTCCCATACTAGACGGGGTTGGCTACATGGATTCTCTGTTTCCACAGATCCCTATCGTGTGCCATGTTAGCAGTTAGCTCACAATAAGCTAGATCATTCTTTATTGTTTCTCTACCTCTTTTAATACTTTCCAAAATTAGTTTTTCTAACCTTCTTACAGTTTCTTCTTTTGATCTTCTTTCTATATGTCCAAACCATCTTAAACAATATTCTCTCATTTTATCCTCTATTGGTGCCACTCCTAATTTGTTTCTAATAACCTCATTATGTATATGGTCTTTTCTTGTATGACCACACATCCATCTCAACATCTTCATTTCTGTCACAGACATCTTTTGTACATGATGATGATTAACTGCCCAACACACAAAACCATAAAACATGGCAGGCCTAACTGTTGCTTTATAATATTTACCTTTTAACTTTAATGGTATCTTCTTATCACAAAGAATACCTGATGCTCCTCTCCATTTTAACCAACCAGCATTAATTCTATGCGTAACATCTCTATCAATTCTTCCATCACTCTTAAAAAGTGACCCTAGGTATTTAAAACTTTCCTTTTGGGGGATGCAATGTGTGTCAATTTTAATTTCTATGTCCTCTGAGGTAACCAAATGATCAAACTTACATTCCATATATTCTATCTTTGTTCTACTAAGTCGGAGGCCTTTGCTTTCTAATATTTCTCTCCATAGTTCCAATTTTCTATTAACTTTTTCCTTAGACTCCTCCACTAATACAATGTCATCTGCAAATAACATACACCAAGGTACTTCATCTTGAATATTTTTGTTAACTCATCCATCACCATTATAAATAAGTATAGACTTAAAGTTGATCCTTGATGTAACCCAATATTAACTTCAAAGAAGTCTGTCGTTCCTTCATGAGTCCTCACACATGTTTTTGCACAATCATACATGTCTCTTATAAGGTTAATATATGTCAATGGGATACCTCTTTTTTCCAAAGTTCTCCAAAGAACCTCCTTCGGTACCCTATCATAAGACGTCTCAAAAGGTGAATCACTTCAATAGTAGATCTGCCTGGCATGAATCCAAATTGGTTCTCTGTTGTACTTGATACTTGTCTTAACCTACGTTCGATAATTCTTTCCCATAATTTCATAGTATGTTTCATTAACTTGATACCTCGATAATTCACACAATTTTGAATGTCTCCCTTGTTCTTATATATGGGTATAAGTGTACTTGCTCTCCATTTCTCGGGCATCTTTTGGTTTTTCATATTTCATTAAATAGTCTTGTGAGCCAAGTGATTCCTATTTCTCCTAGTATTTTCCAAACTTCTATAGGAATGTTATCTGGTCCTACCGATTTACCACATTTCATATGTTTGAGAGCCTCTTTGACTTCATTCTTTTGAATACGTCAGAAGAAATTGTGGTTTATATACTTTTCTGATTTGGCTAACTCTCGTAAGCTAATACTAACATCTTTATTTTCATTAAAAAACTTATAAAAATAGTTTTTCCATCTATTTCTTATATCATCATTTACCACTAGAATTTTTTCATCCTCGTCTTAGATGCATATAACATAATTAAGATCTTTAGTTTTCTTATCTCTAGTCCTAGCTATCCTAAAAAATTTCTTTCGCCCTCTTTTGAGTTGAGTTTTTTATATAAATGCTCTCAAATTTAAGCTTTTGCTTCACTCATGGACCTTTTTGCTTTCTTATAAGCCTCTAAAGTTTCACTAGTTTTCTTAGCATAATGTAATTTGTAACATGCCCTCTTTGCCTTGATTTTATTTTGTACTACTTCACTCCACCACCAAGCTTCTTTTTGTGCTGGTACACCTCCCTTAGATACCCCTAACACATCTTTCGCCACTTTCCTAATATGTATAGCCATATTGTTCCACATATCACACAGTTTACCAACATAGTTCCGAACATCTCCTTGAAGGACTTTCTGTTTAAATATATCTTCTTTCTCGCTTTTGAGGTTCCACCATTTAGTCCGAATAGCTCGATTCACTCTTTTCTTCTTTGTCCATTTTTTTTTTTGTAAATCAATAACTAAAAGTCGATGTTGGGTGGTGAAGCTTTCTCCTGGAATTACCTTGCAATCTTTACAACATGCTCTAGTTTTTTGAAGATTGTATTGACTATAAAGAGACCAAATGCCATAGCAAAAATTAAAATCTCCCTACCTTCCTCATTTATATCCCCAAAACCAAAGTTTTCATGAATCCCTTGATATCCTAATGCCTCTTTACATACATGTCCATTTAAGTCTCCTCCTAAACAAATCATCTCCCTTTGTGGAATCTTTTGAATCACCTTATCTAACTCTTCCCAAAAAACTGTCTTTATACTATCTTCTAGTCCTACTTGGGGTGCGTAAGCACAAACTATATTCAAAATCTCTGCTCCTAACACTAATTTCAACATCACGATTCGGTCACCATATCGTTGTATGTCTACTACACTATCCTTTAAATCTTTATTTATAATAATACGAACTCCGTTTCGAGCCTTTTCTTTACATGAGTACCATAATTTAAAACCTGTATCCTCTATCTCCTTTTCTTTTTCTCCAACCCATTTTGTCTCTTGTAAACATAGAAGATGAATCTTTCTCCGAATCATAGTATCTACCACTTCCATTAGCTTACCGGATAATGTTCCGATATTTCAAGAACCAATACGAATCTTATTATCTAGGACTAGCTTCCTTACCCCCCGCATCCGTCCATAATCAAAATGCGGAGACCCTCTCTAAAATTTTTTTACTACATTCGGGCGGCAATGCAGCGGGACTAACTTCTTTACCCACACTCGTTCATGATGTGGGAACCCTCTCTGCAATTGATTCACTCCATTCGGGCAAAAATGTAGTGACCCTTGCTTACTTATTACTGCATTTGGGCTATGCAACACGTCAATAGGCGGGGACGCCCCAAAGCAATGCTCATAATTTTTGTAATCTATGTTATAAAAATCCGACGAAGTTTTACCCAGGCTGTCGGAAGCCTAAATCAACCCTCCTCCTTTATCCGGGCTTGGGACCGACAATGCAAGGGTGATCCGTTACATTGGGGGAGTTTGCTTGCACCATAATTGTATTTAAAAAAAGTGCCTGCATGCCTGATTGGGTGATAATCTATTTTTACTACATTCTTACGGTAAAGGTTCTATTTTTTCCATGAACGAGACCATTCTCTTTCTCGCCTTCTAATTGGGCTTGCTGTTTGAGGCACGGGAATTGAGGAAATTTCAGACATTTATTTATGAGCTTTGGTTTCTGGATTAGTTCTGAAAGTGCATAGGTAGCATTCGTGGAGTGATAACAAGAAATGGCTTTACAAGCAACTGCATTTCTTTTCCGAAATCTTATTAACCATTTGTCTTTTTCTTTTAGTATCATTTTGTAGAATGCCCTCTTATTTCATTTCTTTATTCTGGACATGATCTTATAGATGCAAGGAGGAAGATAAAGATTCATACTTGTATTATATTTTGAGTATTCATGGGCATGGGAGAACGATTGTTTTCTGCACATCGTGCAGTGCTTTGCGGCGCATTGCTTCAATATTGCGGATTCTTGGGCTACCTTTATGGACACTTCATTCTCGAATGCAACAAAGGGCTCGACTGAAGGTATAATCCTGTATACTAAGGCTAAGAGAAACCTTGATAGTGTTTGATAAGCTTGTATGGATGTATGCTATTTTGAATATGACATGAAGAATAACAAGTGTACAAGTTTCTGTAGTTCAAATTTTTTGGTGGTATTACAATCAGAGGCTTGCTCCTTTCTGTTTCTGTAAATATTTTTACCATTTTCATTAGATGAAGCTTCTTGGGAATGTTTTTTCATGCCCTTTGTTTCATCTCCAGCTTGCTTTTGTTGTATGCTTATTTTTCAGTACGTTATGCTGTTGTCTTGACATGGATACGGGCCTCTGTATAAAGCAGTGTATGATGTTCTTGCCCAGTATTGTCTTAAGAACTAGACTTGTACTCATGCGCAAGGAAATTGTGCTTGGACTTCCTTAGATTTGGAGATATGGTGTCAGTGGATTCTGCAAGATTAAGGGGATGCAGTCTAAAAGAATACTCTAACATTTTCCTTTTGTGATTTTTTTATTTATGAGAAGCTATGACATTGTCTTTTCAGATTTAGCTCATGATGTTCATCAAGATGCTTTTGATGTTGTCATTCTCTGAATGATTTAGTAGTTCAAGTCAAATGTAAGGTCACAAACTTTAGAGTGAAATTACCAAAAATATCCACAGAGATCTATAAATGTAACACTTTTTTATGAAGTATCTACAAAGGGAAGTGTTGGAAGTTCATTTAACTGAAATTATGGTGTCCATGGTCCATTATGGTGTCTTTGTCATGAAGAGTCTGGATAATGACACAAGTATTTAGCAGGTTCATCTGCAGTCTTGGTTGATTTATCTTCTGCATAATTAGGTCTTGTTTATCATATTATCTTTTTTGGCCCTAAGAAAAGTTAATGGTGTACTATGGCTGCAGGCAATTGATCATTTCCGTGGAAGTGAACACGGTGTCCTCATTGCTACGGATGTTGCAGCAAGGGGGATAGATGTCCCTGGTGTTCGAACTGTCATTCATTACCAACTACCACATTCAGCAGAAGTTTGTTATCAACGTGATCTTGTGTATGCTTGAGATATTGCACAATTTCTCGCTTCTAATTTGTACAAAGAAATATTTTCTTGTTTCAGATTTATATACACAGAAGTGGAAGAACAGCTCGAGCTGCTTCTGATGGATGCAGCATTGCACTTATTTCCCCAAGAGATAGATCCAAATTTTCCTCCCTTTGTAAATCTTTTTCCAAGGTTGGGTTCCTTCCGATTAGTTTACCTTTTCTTTTTCCCACATGAATTTATCTTTTGTGAAGTTATTTGATTCATATGATTGAAGTGGAAGTAGTACCTCAAATTGCTTGCAGAATGTTTTAGTATTGCTGCTGGTAGTGACATTCTTTTTTCTTCTTCATCTGTAGGAAAGCCTTAATCTGTTCCCTTTAGATCACTCGTACATGCCAGAGGTTGTCAAGCGGCTGTCTCTTGCTTGCCAGATAGACAAGGTTTTGCATACAAATGCCCAAGTAAGATCTCTCTCTCTCTCTCTCAGTCCGTTATAGATGTTGTTGAAGTGACCGTAACTTGAAAATGTTTATAAAAGCACCTCTGAACAATAATATTTATATTGATTTGCAGTGTTGCAAACCTATCAGTGTATGCCAAATTCTTTTTGAATCATTTTCCGTCTCAAGTCAGGCTGCTTTGACTGGAATTTTTTGATGTCTTAATACTTCACGTTCTTCAATTCCGTTTGTGAAAGCCCCTCTTTAGTTGCTTCGTAAGATACCACCTATTTTCAGGAAGTATATGTTCCAAAGCACTGTCTGATTTCATAAACTTCCTTCCTCAATTTTGTGCTTATCTTGGTTCACGTGTAAAGTGCATGTAAGATATGCTTTTGGTGTATAACAAGTATCTATTTGCATGAACCAAACTTTCAATGTGCATGTAACCAAACTCTCAGTGTGCATGAAACCAGGACTTATTTTATGTGTTTCTTCATTCTAGAGAGTGAAAATTGTTCTCTGCATGCTCTCTCTCTCTCTCCACACACACACACACGCACACATATATATATATATATGTATGAATAGCTTACTATCCATGCACTTTCAATATCGGTCTAGAGGTCTAAAGATAACCTGGGAAATGTGCCTTGGTGTGTGTTTCACTTTCACCTTCTCACTTCATTTATTTTCTTCAATGTGGATTTAGAGATCTGAGGGATGTCTTTGGAGCTTTTGTTCACATGTGCCAGTGCACCCATATCACTGTTCATGTACTGTTGCACTTGGTGGGTGGGTGACAGTCTTACAGCGTTCTGTTTCAGAATCTGTGGTTTGGTGGTTGGACTCTCTTTGTAGCTTCATATCAAGCATTCTTCTTGGAGTTGGATTTGCAGATCAAATCATCTTTGTAGCATTCTGTTTGATATGAAAAATAATGATGATTCATGTTCTCTTATGCTCATATGATGTACCATTCGGCACAAAGCACCACCTTCACTAGTGGAACTGATATAAATGCACGAGGTGTATTTTCTAAAGTCTTAATCACATGGTTGTGGGCTTCACCTATAATTTGACTATGATTTACTACCAATTATGGTTTGCATCACAATGAGTACATTATTTAGTAGATTATTTGGGGTTATTATTGCATATCTTTTCTAGTTTGTAGATATGTTTTTCATTTCCCCCTTACTTTTTTCCAGAAAAATTCTAAAAAGAGCTGGTTTGAGCGCAACGCTGAAGCACTGGAGTTGGAAGTAGAGAATGATAGTAGTGAAGAAGAAACAGTAAACAACCACAGGCAGAAAAAATCTATGGGCCTGCATTTGAACCATTTGAAGCAGGTTTCATGCTTGTTTTTGCTCTTGATGGGGGCATTACCATAATCACTGAAGCTAAGATGATTTTGTTAATCAGTTTATTAAGCAGATAATTGTGTTTTTAGGAATTAAATCTGCTTCTTTCACGCCCACTGCAACCAACAACATTCTCTCATCGTTTTGTGGCAGGGGTAATGTTTTCATGCAAAATGCATTTTTCATTCTGATTCATGGACTTTATTTATTTATTTTTTAAATCTCTAGTTAGTGGAACGTGTTGGTTTTTGTGCGTCTTTGTTTTTGAAGTCTCTATTCCACTATATCCCATGTGTATGTAAGGTCCATTCTTTTGCAATAAATTACTGTTTTTGAACATGTTATTTTGATATTCTTATGAGTGCCTTAGATGTGTCTTGGTTGATGAAACTTGTTGTCTCTAAGGCAAATCATTCGCTAATTTACTTGTCATTTTTCGTCATGAATCCAAAAAGATTATGGTGCAGTGATTCACTTGGAAAGAACAGGGAAAACGAATGGAGTTGTGGGAAAGGCTTTGACCTTTTCCATGACAACTAGATGGATTTGATGTCTGATATTTCAGTTGATAGATGCCAGATTTAGAGAAACAACGCATGGTACGACATGTACTATTTTCAGAAGTATCTGTTTACATCTGAAAAAGTCTAGCTTTGGTGTTTATATTTATGTTGTTCAAGTATGACCTCCATTTGTTATATGAGAAGTCTGACAAACTACATCTTTAATCACCTTATGACACCAGGGTTTTATGTTTTTTTTAATTTTGTATATTAGTGCATTTCCTAATCAGCAGTTGTCATAAGATCTTGCCACATGCTTATTTTGGATATTTTCTTCTAAGGTTTCTCTTTTTATCTCTCTTCTCTCCTAGCACATTCAAGCTTGCTAATACCTGAATACAACAACAACAACAACAACAACAACAACAACAACAACAACTAAGCCTTTTCCCATACTAGAGAGGGTCGGCTACATGGATTCTTTGTTTCCACAGATCCCTATCGTGTGCCATGTTAGCAGTTAACTCCCAATAAGCTAGATCATTCTTTATTGTTTCTTTCCAACACTTTTGTGGTCGTCCTCTACCTCTTTTAATACTTTCCAAATTTAGTTTTTCTAACCTTCTTAAAGGTTCTTCTTTTGATCTTCTTTCTATATGTTCAAACCATCTTAAACGATGTTCTCTCATTTTATCCTCTATCGGTGCCACTCCTAATTTGTTTCTAATAACCTCATTATGTATACGGTCTTTTCTTGTTAGACCACTCATCCATCTCAACATCTTCATTTATGTCACAGACATCTTTTGTACATGTTGATGATTAACTGCCCAACACTCAGAACCATAAAACATGGCTGGCCTAATTGTTGCTCTATAATATTTACCTTTTAACTTTAATGGTATCTTCTTATCACAAAGAATACCTGATGCTCCTCTCCATTTTAACCAACCAGCATTAATTCTATGTGTAACATCTCCATCAATTCTTCCACCACTCTTAAAAATTGACCTTAGGTATTTAAAACTTTCCTTTTGGAGAATGCAATGTGTGCCAATTTTAATTTCCATGTCCTCTGAACTAAACAAATGATCAAACTTACATTCCATATAGTCTGTCTTTGTTCTACTAAGTCGGAGGCCTTTGCTTTCTAATGTTTCTCTCCATAGTTCCAATTTTCTATTAACTTTTTCCTTAGACTCCTCCACTAATATAATGTCATTTGCAAATAACATACACCAAGGCACTTCATCTTGAATATGTTTTGTTAACTCATCCATCACCATTATAAATAATTGTGGACTTAAAGTTGATCCTTGATGTAACCCAATATTAACTTCAAAGAAGTCTGTCGTTCCTTCGTGAGTCCTCACACATGTTTTTGCACCATCATACATGTCTCTTATAAGGTTAATATATGTCAACGGGATACCTCTTTTTTCGAAAGTTCTCCAAAGAACCTCCCTCGATACCCTATCATAAGCTTTTTCTAGATCAATAAATATCATGTGAAGGTCTTTCTTTTTTGCTCTAAAATGTTCCATAAGACGTCTCAAAAGGCGAATCATTTCAATAGTAGATCTCCATGGCATGAATCCAAATTGGTTCTCTGTTGTACTTGATACTTGTCTTAACCTACCTTCGATAATTCTTTCCCATAATTTCATAGTATGACTCATTAACTTGATACCTCGATAATTCGCACAATTTTGAATGTCTCCCTTGTTGTTATATATGGGTATAAGTATACTTGTTCTCCATTCCTCGGGCATCTTTTGGTTTTTCCATATTTCATTAAATAGTCTTGTGAGCCAAGTTATTCCTATTTCTCCTTGTATTTTCCAAACTTCTATAGGAATATTGTCTGGTCCTACCAATTTACCACCCTTCGTATGTTTAAGAGCCTCTTTGACTTCATTCTTTTGAATACATCGATAGAAATTGTGGTTTATATACTTTTCTGATTTGGCTAACTCTCGTAAGCTAATACTAACATCTTTATTTTCATTAAAAAACTTATAAAAGTAGTTTTTCTATCTATTTCTTATATCATCATTTGCCCATAGAATTTTTTCATCGTCTTTGATGCATCTAACAAAATTAAGATATTTACTTTTCTTATCTCTAGCTCTAGCTATCCTAAAAATATCTCTTTCACCCTCTTTTGAGTTGAGTTTTTTATATAAATCCTCCCAAATTTTAACTTTTGCTTTGCTGGTGGCCTTTTTCGCTTCCTTGTTTGCTTTCTTATAAGCCTCTAAAGTTTCACTAGTTTTCTTAGCATAATGTAAATTTTAACATGCCATCTTTGCCTTGATTTTATTTTGTACTACTTCACTCCACCACCAAGCTTCTTTTTGTGCTGGTACACCTCCCTTAGATTCACCAAACAAATCTTTCACCACTTTCCTAATATGTATAGCCATATTGTTTCACATATCACAAGGTATACCAACATAATTCCAAACATCTCCTTGAAGGACTTTATGTTTAAATATATATTCTTTCTCGCTTTTGAGGTTCCACCATTTAGTCCGAATAGCTTGATGCACTCTTTTCTTCTCTATCTATTTTTTTATTTGTAAATCCATAACAAAAAGTCGATGTTGGGTGGTTAATCTTTCTCCTGGAATTACCTTGCAATCTTTACAACACGCTCTATCTTTTTTTCTACAAATAAAGTAATCAGTTTGTGTTTGTGATAAGCCACTCTTATAAGTAATTAAATGTTCATCTCGTTTTGTGAAGATTGTATTGACTGTAAAGAGACCAAATGCCATAGCAAAATTTAAAATCTCTTTACCTTCCTCATTTATATCCCCAAAACCAAAGTTTCCTTCCATACCTTTATATCCTAATACCTCTTTACCGACATGTCCATTTAAGTCTCCTCCTAAACAAATCATTTCCCTTTATGGAATCCTTTAAATCACCTTATCTAACTCTTCTTAAAAAATTGTCTTTATACTATCTTCTTGTCCTAGTTGGGGTGCACAAGCACAAACTATATTCAAAACATCTTCTCCTAACACTAATTTCAACATCATGATTCAGTCACCATATCGTTGTGTGTCTACTACATTATCCTTTAAATATTTATTTATGATAATCTATGTTGTCAATAGCGGTTAGTGGGTTGTTAGCGGTTGATCCTGATATAGCGGATTTAGCGGTAGACTTTTATTTATGATTAAAAAATTATATATATATAAATATAATATGTTTTCTAACTTTTAAGAAATATCAAGAAACATAACCAGTTTTTTAATAAATGAATGAGCAAAACACTCACTAATGAACAGAAAAAACTAGTAAAGGAGGAATGCCACATACCTTTTAGCCCATATTATTTGTAGTATGCCTCGTCTCCAACCCAGGTGCATGAAAGTTCAGACATTAAAGCAAAAATGAAAGGCAAAAGAAGATTAGAAACTCCTATCACCAACATGTTCAACAGTTGAAATAATGAGAGATTAAGGCAATAGCACCTGCACAGACATATCAAATCCACACGAGATTTCCAGATGTTCCTGAATTTGCTGGATAGCATATGGAATGCACCATTCTGGGTTAATAACACTCATACTTGCAAGTTGCAAACTATAAAAAAGATGATCACTTGCGAGATTTCCCAGAAGATAACGAATGTGCCATCACTTTCAATGCTTAATACAAGTCGAATAACAAACTATAAAAAACACGATCACTTGCAAGTTGCAACTACAGATAACATATTACATTATTTTGATCGTACTTACCCACTAATCAAAGACAATGACAATTTCATTGAACAATAATTTGCAATAAAGCATCGAAAGTAGCCTTAGAAAGCATCTTTAAAGATTTTACATGTTATGCTTATGCATCCATCAAAAGTACATAAATGCTAAGCTAATTCAAAAAGTACATAACATCCATCAAAATTCAATTACAAATTTACAATCAGTATCACACTTAATTGTTTAGGTCATGGCCATTCATTTTCAGAAAAAGATCCGTATTCTTCTATTTCCTCTTCCTCTTCATCTGTTTCTTCAAAATTAAATTCTTCTTATCTTCTATAGGCATCTTATCCTTCCCTTTGCTTTGCCTTCTTTGTCGCTTTGGTGTCCTCGACCTTGTATAAACAGCAGTAGCACCTGCTCTTGATGATTCGGATGCCATATCGACATTTCTCCAAGTAAGGGAATCATCGTCACCAACGAACTCATCATCAGTAGGATATTCATCGTGATCTTCAATCGATGCCAACATGATGGGGTCAAAATTTGCTCCATTAGATTTCCTCTCTTCGTACCTTCTTCTGAGCTTTTCGTTATATTGCACACAAGCTAAATTGTTAAGCTTTTGATGAAATAATCTATTCATTTTCTTCGTATGAATCTAAGATAAGTGAAAGAATTTAGGTAAGTTGTTAACTCAATAAAAAAACTTTCATTTATTTATAATGTAAATAAAAAGCATAATTCTTAATTTCTTACCATTTCAAAGGTACTCCAGTTGCGTTCACATGGGATAGCACTACAAGTAAGGCTCAAAACCCGTATAACAAAACTTTGTAATTCAGGGCATCCATAACCAAAGGTCATCCACCATTCAGCTATTACAAAAAGTTAAAAATCATGTGTAAAAATAAGTTAATCATATTCAATAACCTTAAATCATATCTTAATAATGAAATAATTAAGAAAGCAAAGTTGCTTGAATTAATTAGCTGATGCATATGTTTTCCTCGAACTTATAGCTAATTCTAGTCCAAAACAACTTGATGCACTTCGATAACTTATAAGTTGATGACTCACTTGTTGTTGTTCTTCCTTACTTCATACAAGTATAGCTATAACCTGCAACAAACCACCTTTAATCTCAACATTAGATTCTATCCCATCATAATCATAATACAACCCTGGATTAAGATACAATGCAGCATGTAATGGCTTATGCATTTGCCTGTCCCATCTTTTGTCTATGATCTCCCAAATAAAAGCATATTGCTCTTCTTTGTTTTTCATATTAACCTATAAAACAAGAAGTGAAATGTTATTAATTTATAAGATTAATAAGTAAAGATTAATAAATAACACATAAAATTGAAATATTTACGCACCTTTATTTGTTCCTTTACATGATCCATCTTCTCATAGATGTAGCTCATGGCTGGTTTCTCATCACTGTCTATCCTACGTAAAACATCTACTAAAGGACCCATTGCTCTAAGTGAAAAACTAATGCCCTTCCAAAATCTAAGTTGCAAAATTATTGCCTTAGATTGTTTTCCTTCAATACTATCCGATAAAGGGCATTTCTCCCATTGTTCAGAAATAACCATCGATCTTAGAGCTTCTTTTGACTGCCACAAACTGTTCAGAGTTAAGAATCTAGTATGTCTTTTTAGTAGCAAAACGGGTCACAGCCGGTCTATGTATGTCTTTTCCTCCTGTAAAATGTCTCATCATATGTAATATCTGACCATGAGCATACATAAATGTCATTAGCTTCTTTGCCCTACTGAAGATGCCTTTTAGTCTTTTTGTCTCTCCAATATCTTCAAGCATCAAATCTATACAATGTGTAGCACATGGTGTCCAAAACAAATGATTAAATTCAGCCATCAACATTCTACCAACTGCAACATAATTTGCTGCATTATCTGTAACCACCTGCACAACATTCTTCTCTCCAACCTCTAAGATTACTTCTTTTAACAATGTATACAATTTATTTGCATCCTTTACTTCATGAGATGCATCAATGGACTTAAGAAAAACTGTACCTTGAGGACAATGCACTAAAAAATTTATTAGTGTTCTCTGTTTTCTATCTGTCCATCCATCTGACATAATAGAACATCCATAAGTAGCCCAATGCTTTCTAAATCCATTTGTAAACTCTCTTACTCTTCCTACTTCCTTCTCCAAGAATGTTTTCCTTACTTCATGGTATGATGGAACCTTCATTCCAGGTCCAAACTGCCCTATATCATTTACCATCGCTTTAAAGCTAGGGGATCTCACAACATTAAAAGGGATTCCATTTTGATACATCCACCTACTAATGGATAAGCATACTCGTTCTCTTTCTTCTTTCTTATATCGATTTTCTAATGTAGCTTGTCGTAGTGAGTCTGGCGATGAACGCACAAATGAATCCATGGGTCCCTTCGAAAGCGGTGGTCCTTAGCCAAATGACGATGAAGATGATGAACATTGGGTGCTTGTCACTATGTTACCTTCCATACTAGAAACTTCTCCTCGATATGGAAATGAAATCTTTTCGACCTTCTTCTTAGATGTATTGTGCACATAATCATAAATTATTATTTTTATTTCTTCGATTGCATTCTTGCAAGCTGCCACATTTCTGCTTCTTCCCATTAAATGGTCCTTGTATCTTGTTATTCCGCTGGTAGAAACATGACCACATAATGTACAAAATACTGACATATTATCTATTTTAGATTTTGTCAAACCCCAATTTCATCCTGGATCCTTAGAAGCTGGGGGTCTGTAGTTATATGCTGGACTAGAAAACCGATTACCAATTGCATTACTAGTGTCGGTGCCATAACTACCACTGCCACTTAGAGGACAAGCAGCTGCACTTGTTGATGATTCCATACTCACTACAAAAAATAAGAATAACTACTCAGCTTGAGTTTTCGAACCTTATACAGAAATAGAACATTAAATAATTAACATTCATTGGTATCACTATTCACTAAATAACCATATGATAAGAGAGGGAGAGGCGGGACACTAAATGGTACAATAACCATATGATAAGAGAGGGAGAGAAAAATTTACCATTAAACAAAATTGAACTTGTTTTTGAGCAATGTGATCCACTTGCTAGATTGGATGTTAACAATGTCAGATCTACGTTACAGAGATGTCGGCTAGATGAGAAATCCATCACAACCAAATTTTGGGAAATAAATTCAAAAAGTACAGTTCACAATCAATTTGCGGTTGGAATTGACTCTCTTTGATTCATGGTTCTAAGACAATTGGATTTTTTGTTCTCGTAATTTCAAGTTTTGTTGTGCATCAAAAGTAAAATTCACCACCGGTGTGAAACTATAGTTCTATACGCTTAATTTGAGTAAAAAACGTCAACACAAGAAGGGAGATGGGCCACAGGGACTGAACCAATGGGATTTATGCAAAAAGCGAAGCATCTCCTTCACTCTAATATTGTCACCTCATTTTGCACGAAAAACCAAAGAGTCAAGTTCCATTTATGAATCAAAGAAAGAACCATAGTCACAAGGTCATTATGCATTTCTAGTACCAAGAGGCAAACACCATGAATCAAACACACCCTAAATGAACAAACCAGAACTGAGACCATAATCGAATAGGAACCATCCCCTAAATTTGGTTATGGTTCCTCCTATCCAAAACCACTATGTAACTAGAATTGTAACTGGTCTTGGAACTACCAGTTCCCTGCTTTAATTAAATTCTTTTCTTTAATATATATTTGTAAAATAATTTTAAGACAAGTTAACTCTATGTAATTTTTTCCCTTACAACATCTAACGTGGTATTGGTTAATTTGGTTTTCAGTGTGTTTTAAGAATGTGAACTGAAATCAATCGGAAATCTAAACCAAATTGTCACTGGATTGAAACCAAAACCGCACTGAAATGGTGGCGGGACAGGGAGGGGCCGAACAGGGGGAGGTGGTGGCGAGACAGGGAGGGGTCGGACCGGGGGAGGTGGTGGCGAGAGAGGGAGAGGCAAGACAGGGGAGGTGGTTGAGGCGGGAGAGAGGGAGATGGTGGCGGGAGAGGGGGAGGAGCGGGATAGGGGGAGGCGGCAGAGAGAAGGAGAGGCAAGACAGGGGAGGTAGCTGAGGAGGGAGAGAGGGAAATGGTGGTGAGAGAGAGGGAGGGGCGGGACAGGGGGAGGCGGTGGCGGTGGCGAGAGAGGGAGAGGCGGCAGAGACAAGGAGAGGCGGGAGAGAGGGAGAGGCGGGATAGGGAGAGGTGACTGAGGCAGGAGAGAGGGAGATGGTGGCGGGGGAGGGAGAGGCGTTCCTGGAGATGGTGGTGGCGAGAGGCGGGAGCGGCCCAGAGGAGAGGATGGAGCGGGAGCGACCGAGTGGAGAGGATGGAGAGAGAGAGAATCGAGAGACGCAGGGACGAACGAGAAACCCTCGTTCGTCCCTTTATATCATTTGGGTCGGGTCGATTTGGATCGACCCGACCTGAACTATTTTGAAAGTGTCCGCTTACAGTGCCATAGCGGACCGCTATGGCGCTGTTTGCAGTGCTGTTTGCGTTTTGGCGGGTTGCCCGCTAAGGATTACCTGCCATAGCGGTTTTAGCTCCGCTAAAATGCTATAGCGCGCTATTGATAACATAGATGATAATACCAACTTTGTTTTCTTCTTACCTGAGTACCATAATTTAGAATTTGTATCCTCTATCTTTTTTGCTTTTTCTCCAACCCACTTTATATATTGTAAACATAGAATATGAATCTTTTTCGAATCATAGTATCTACCACCTCCATTACCTTACCGGATAATGTTCCGATACTCGAAGAACCAATACGAATCTTATTATCGAGGACTACTTCCTTACCCATCGCATCCATCAATATTTAAAATGTGGAGACTCTCTTTGTAAATTATTCACTACATTCGAGCAACAATGTAGCGGGACTAACTTCTTTACCCACACCTGTCCATGATGTAGGAATCCTCTCTGCAATTGATTCACTACATCCGGATGAAAATGCAGTGGCCCTTGCTTACTTATTACTGCATTCGGGCTCTGCAGCCCGTCGCTAGGCGGGAACACACCAAAACAATGCTCATAATTTGTGTAATCTATGGTATAAAAATTCAACAAAGTTTTACACTGGTTGTCGGAAGCCTAACACAACCCTCCTCCTTTATCCAGGCTTGAGACCAACAATCTAAGGGTGATTCCTTATATGGCGGAGTTTGCTAATACCAGAATATGTTCGTAAAATTTAGGGTTTTATATTGACTTGAGTATCTCTCTCTGTAGCTCTTCTTCTCTCTCTCTCTCAAAAGAAGTGAGGTGAGTATTATCCTCATTTCAAACACTTCTTGGGCAAAGCATAGTGGAAACTTCTTGTTTTGGTGTACTTCTTGATGTTATAAACTCGTATCGTATCATACGATATGGTATGAGTTTATCGTATATTACAGTGTTGCACGATATGGTACACGGTACTGTATTATGTCCTACTGTTTATTGGGCCGTATCATGTTGTATCGCACGATATGGTACAATACGACATGTATTGCACGGGTCGATGCTGATTTGAAGGATATAAAACTTAAAAAACTCAAGTTTTTCTGGTGTTTTGCTTGTTCCCAAACCCTTACTTATCCCTTACCCTACTCCCAAAGGGTTTTAATATCTTTCATTTATTCGATTTCATAGAGAAATCACATGTTTTTGGTCTCAAAGCCTTGAAAATCAGTAGGGTTTTTCTCAAATCCGTGGCATACTCCCTTTTTTCATCCTTACTCCTTTGTAACATGATTTTTCACTTGGAAAAATTTGGATTTTTCATGGATTCTGAGATTTCTCACCTTCGTAAGGCCTTGCTCTTCTTGTGGTTTATCTTTGCTTGGCATGATGACGGCAGAATGAGTCAAAGTGGAAGTATTTTACGCTGGTGTACGAAGGCAATATGCTTGGAAGTAAGTGTATTCTGTAACGAGGTGAATCATTGGGGTATTTCTCGCATGAAACATGTTGCGGAAACTAAAAATGATGTAAGTGCTTGTCGTCGGGTGCCAGACTGTGTGAAGTATGAAATTTAATAAGTTCTAGAGCTGACAAAGGAATGAAAAATATTATGAGAAAGAGAGAGACGAGAAATAGGGATATGTGTCAAGATGCTTCTCGAGAAAATTTTTATGCCATGACTAGAGAGGAGGAAGAAGAGACAGTTGAGGAGAGCAGAAGACGAGATAAAGGAAATAATGTAGTTTTTGGTGGCAGTAGCAATGGGGTTGGTTCTTGTTCCACTATAAGAGCCCATGTTCCCTCGATTACTGCGAGGAGTGGTAGAGGTGCTAGAGGCGGTGGAATACATTTATTGTTTTCTTGGCATACTACTTTTGGAGCTCAACAAGGTATTAGATCAGCTATGGTTTTCATGGACGTAATTAAGAAAGTAGATTTGAAGTGTGTAGAGTTTTTTTTTATGAAAATTGTCTCCCTTTTAATGTTGTAAATTCATTTTCGTTTCAAAGCATGGCAAATACTATTGTTAGTGTAAGATCTGGTCATAAGGTCTCTACTTATCATGGTTTGAGGGGTAAATTATTATAAAAATGGGTTGATATTGTTTATGAATGGAGTCATGAAAGGTTATTGGTTGTTCCATTATGGCCGATGGTTGGACAGATGGTCATCATAGATCATTAGTAAACTTCTTGGTCTACTAGTTGTTCCATTATAATTTGTCCCATATTCAAAACTATTAATAATTTATTCCTTATTTTTGAAGATGTTGAGGATGTTGGTGTTCAAAATATTATTCAATTCATCACTGATAATGCTGTAAACTTTAGAGCAACCGGTAAAAGGCTTGAGGTGAACCATTCAGGATTGAAGTGCAATGGATGACATTTAGCGAATAATTGATGAATGCAAAAATGTTACAAGGTTTATTTATAATCACTCGTCTGTATTACATTTGATGAGAATCCACACTCGTAGAAGGGAGTTGATTAGACATTTGTTGACAAGATTTGCTATGAATGTTATTGTTGTTTAAGATCTTATCGTTCTAAAAAATGTATTGAAAAAGATGTTTGCACATGAATGAGGCTCTTTAAGTTGGTCGAGAAAGAGAGAGGGGGTTATTGTTTTAAATGCTATTTTTAATGCTAACTTTTGGGAGAAACTGGTGTCTTTAGTGAAGGTAATGATAATGGTAGACTGTGAAGATAGACATGCTATGCCTTCTTATATATATATATATAAATGATGCTATGGATAAGGCCAAATTGAAAATACAAGTAAATCTTGAATGCAAGTGGTCACTTTTAAAGAAGGTTTGGAAGATACTCGATGCATGTTGAAATCAACAAATGCATCATGATTTGCATAAAAATGCGTATTTTCTTAATCTCTCTATTAGAATTTCTCCCAAATTTGTAGAGGATGAAGAAGTTAAGAAAGGAATATTAAATGCAATTGATCTTTTACAAGATATAGCGTTGGAGATTTTGAAAGGTTAATTGCAATACAACTCCGCTCTGAGATCCAATAAAATATGATTTAGTTTTTTGATAAATTATTATTACTTCTTCGTTCTTATGACTTAATTCTTTCATTTATTATATTTATTTTAGATGAATGGTGGGTTCGATTTGGTGTAGATGTACCGAATTTGTCGAGGTTTGCTTAACGCATATTAAGCCAAACATGTAGTTAGAGTGGATGCGAGAGGAATTGAAGTTTTAACGCATTCACACGAAGAAGAGAAACTTATAGAGCATGCTCATCTTCGTGATTTGATATATATTGCATATAATATGAAGTTCAGGCAAAGGTAAAAAGATATTTTTTGTTATATGTGTGTTATTCCTTATACTTTTAACTTATATTCTCTAACTTCTAAGTAAATTATATTATTTCTTTTGTTTTCTTCATGTATAAATACAAAGATATACAAGAAAGGCAAGGAAGGTGTCATATTACCCATTTTGCTACGAAAATGTGATATTCTTATGATTGGTTTGAGGAAGAGTCTTCAATTATTTTAGAGGATGCAAACTAGAGAGCTATAAAAGCAGAAGAAGAGATTGGAGGTGACGATGTACAAGGCGGAAGATTCGATGACCCAATTTTGGAGGAGGGAGATGATTATACTCCGTATGATGCATTTTTTTATTATGATCCATATTAGATGCATCAAGGACGAGGATGAAAAAATTCTAGTGGCAGATGTTGATATAAGAAATAGATGGAAAAACTATTTTTATAAGTTTTTTAATGAAAATAAAGATGTTAGTATTAGCATAGGAGAGTTAGCCAAATCAGAAAAGTATATAAACCACAATTTCTACCGACGTATTCAAAAGAATGAAGTCAAAGAGGCTCTTAAACATATGAAGGGTGGTAAATCGGTAGGACCAGATAATATTCCTATAGAAGTTTGGAAAATACAAGGAGAAATAGGAATCACTTGGCTCACAAGACTATTTAATGAAATATGAAAAAACCAAAAGATGCCCAAGGAATGGAGAACAAGTACACTTATACCCATATATAAGAACAAGGGAGACATTCAAAATTGTGCGAATTATCGAGGTATCAAGTTAATGAGTCATACTATGAAATTATGGGAAAGAATTATCGAAGGTAGGTTAAGACAAGTATCAAGTACAACAGAGAACCAATTTGGATTCATGCCATGCAGATCTACTATTGAAGCGATTCACCTTTTGAGACGTCTTATGGAACATTTTAGAGCAAAAAAGAAAGACCTTCACATGATGTTTATTGATCTAGAAAAAAGCTTATGATGGGGTACCGAGGGAGGTTCTTTAGAGAACTTTCGAAAAAAGAGGTATCCCATTGACATACATTAACCTTATAAGAGACATGTATGATGTGCAAAAACATGTGTGAGGACTCATGAAGGAATGACAGACTTCTTTGAAGTTAATATTGGGTTACATCAAGGATCGACTTTAAGTTCATACTTATTTATAATGGTGAACAAAACATATTGAAGATGAAGTACCTTGGTGTATGTTATTTGCAGATGACATTGTATTAGTGGAGGAGTCTAAGGAAAATGTTAATAGAAAATTGGAACTATGGAGAGAAACATTAGAAAGCAAAGGCCTCCGACTTAGTAGAACAAAGATAGAATATATGGTATGTAAGTTTGATCATTTGGTTACTTCAGAGGACATAAAAATTAAAATTGACACACATTGCATCCCCCGAAAGGAAAGTTTTAAATACCTAAGGTCAATTTTTCAGAGTGATGGAAGAATTGATGAGATGCTACGCATAGAATTAATGTTGGTTGGTTAAAATGGATAGGAGCATCATGTATTCTTTGTGATAAGAAGATATCATTAAAGTTAAAAGGTAAATATTATAGAGCAGCAATTAGGCCTGCCATGTTTTATGGTTCTGTGTGTTGGGCAGTTAATCATCAACATGTACAAAAGATGTTTGTGACAGAAATGAAGATGTTGAGATGGATGAGTGGTCATACAAGAAAAGACCGTATACAAAATGAGGTTATTAGAAACAAATTAGGAGTGACACCAATAGAGGATAAAATGAGAGAATATCGTTTAAGATGGTTTGGACATATAGAAAGAATATCAATAGAAGAGCGTGTAAGAAGGTATGAAAAACTAAATTTGGAAAGTATTAAAAGAGGTAGAGGACAACCACAAAAGTGTTGGAAAGAAACAATAAAGAATGATATAGCTTATCATGAGTTAACTGCTAACATGACACACGATAGGGATATGTGGAAACAAAGAATCCATGTAGCCGACTCCATCTAGTATGGGAAAAGGCTTAGATG
Organism: Brasenia schreberi; assembly: GCA_036023115.1. NCBI lineage: Eukaryota > Viridiplantae > Streptophyta > Magnoliopsida > Nymphaeales > Cabombaceae > Brasenia > Brasenia schreberi. Next base: position 14,353,198 of record JAYKKT010000069.1, read on the forward strand.
TTGTTGTTGTATTTGTATTATGTAATAAATTGTAATCTTACTCTTGTAGGCTTATATATTCATGGTATTAGTTTATTGATTGTGAAAATATCATTTTTAGTTGCATTGTGATTTTGTTGCCGACCCCGTCTAGCATGGGAAAAGGCTTAGTTGTTGTTGTAGTTGTTGTGATTTTGTTCTCTACCACTTGGTTACCTTCTTTTTTTAATTGTATTTTTTAATATTTTTAGGAATTTTACAAAATAATTCAATTTTTAATATACTGCATATCGGTGCCCTGTAGAATACGAGCACCAATACACTCATTACAACATTGGTACTTCCTGAAGAAAAGACTAATAAAACTTCATTTCTTGTGTATTGCAATAATATTGGACTTTAAACACACACACACACACACACACTCTCTCACACACCTGCACATGCAGAAAATGATGTCAGGAAGCAAAGTTGCCAAGAAGGGTCAGCAAGCAAGGAATTCCATCCTCCTTTCAAATGCTTTGTGAAAAAAACCTAATAGAAACTTCTATTCTTGGTGTATAAAATCACGTGTTTTTATGCTTGGGATTTCATCTGTTGCGTCACTTCCAAGTAACACCTTCTTGATGGTCTCCACTGTGAAATGCAAGTCTATCTACTGCCCTTCTCTGTGTTGATTGTGGCATAGAACATCATAACTTTCTGCTCCATTGTTGCAAAACTAAGGTGTGCTTGTGTCCATTGAGAATTTTATGGAATCGGACATTGGTAGAGCAGCCACGCCTGAGAGAGCTGCATTTTTCTCCTATTCTTGTCACTTTTGCTTGAGATAGTGTTGTTTTAGATGGATGAGGAAGGCAGGGATTTTCTTCTTGGCTTATAAACTATATAATTTGCTTTCTGATAGCGGCTAGTGTTATCTTGTCCTATTTCCACTGGCAGATTACTTACGATTTGGTAGCTTATGAATCAATATACTCAAGAAGCGTATGAAGATGCACTTACCGTGTCGGTCTGTAATGGATTTTTTTTCCTTTTGATTCTGAAAGCATTGACATAAATTTACTTGTCTGAAGATGAGAAAGTGAATGGTAAGAGAGTGAAGTAGTGGATATGGTGGATTAAAGAAGCATTGATCTTTTCGCAGCAAATTACGTGTGACTTATCTGCATAATCCCAGATACAAAAGTCAATAGAACCATGGATGTTCTGCTTCCTGTGTAAGGGACATTACTGTATCTGAGGTTTAATGCCTTCTACAGTGGAGGAAAACTGTACTGTACTTGATTCTCTTGGATTCAGGACCTTGCATTATAGTGATATGATGATCATGGATGCTAGCTAAATTTATATTCATTACTTTTTAAAGTTTGGAACTCCGCCTATGTAAGGAATCACCCTTTCATGGCCGGTCCCAAGCCCGGAAAAAGGAGGAGGGTTGTGTTAGGCTTCCGACAGCCAGCGTAAAACTTTGTCGGACTTAACATGGATTCTACAAAAAAAAAAAACAAAGAATCCATGTAGCTGACCCCATCTAGTATGGGAAAAGGCTTAGTTGTAGTTGTAGTGTAGTTGTAGTACTTTTTAAAGTTTGGATAATTGTCGGTCCCTTAATGTTCTCGGTTTGAGCATTTTCCTGACATTCTGGGATTTTCACTGTTTCATTTGCTGAGGCAATCTAAATATGTTCTTTTTGAATTTGACTTGAATACTTATCCTATTGGGTTCTGTCCTTCAGGCGGGCATGTCCTCTCTTCTTCAGCAGCAACTGAGGGAATTATCTTTCAAGAAGCAGGGTGACACTGCAAATCCAAAGGCGTTAAGAAGACCAAAAATTGTGGTTATTGGCCGTGATTGTATTGAGCCTCTACTGGAACTTCGGAAGAAGAACAAAACTTTGTAGTATTTTGTACTGTAAGTAACAAGTTTATGTTAACTCTCATCTAGTAAATGTTTCTTCTGGATGGGAAAAAGGAGGAATTTGCAGAATGCTTCTCAGCTAATTAGCTATTCATAATGAACAGACAAATGACTTTCACACTGAATAGCACACATTCCTGAAATTGATTATCAACAATGATGTTTTTGTTCTTGTCCCATAAAACTTTTGTTTGGCCATATGATGCTATTATCGTGCTATAAATGAATACGGCATATTGAAGGTCGAGTGACTGATCTTGGGACCAATATTTGAAACGATATTCATTAAAGCAAGAGGTGAATGTTGCGAGTTCTTATATTTTTCTTCTGCACAGTTGATATGCTGAATTGCTTCTCTGAATTCATCGAAGAAGAAACTCAAAAAGGGTATATTGGTTGCTGAAACAAGGGTGTCTTGTTCGGGTGAGGTAGTCAACTGTATGATGATTGGCGGGTGCCTTTCTTGCTGTAGTTAACAGTTGAGCATATAAAGCTATTTATTCTAGTTCCATGAATCAGATTATGCATGCGCACATTGGATTTGCCTAGCCAGTGGGGGAAAACATGAAATTTGTCATCCCATTGCTTGAAAAATCATTGAGCAAATATCTTCTAGTGGCTGAGATTTTCCCATGTATGATTAACTATGGAATGAGGTTTATGTGGTTCTTGGCATCTGGCATCTACTTTATGATTCTTTATGAATTTATTTTCTTCCTTTCCCATCTCTTATGTCTCCTTTTCATTTTGCAGTTTTCCCTTTTTATGTCTACGTGACCTCAAACTCTCAACGATAGAGTATCTGCCTTTGTTTTTTCTGGTCCAATATGATATTGGACTTGAGCATGTGAGATCCTACTTGCGGTGGAAAATATGGACAGAAGGATTCATGGAAGCTGCCCCAAGTTCTGGTCATGGGCTAATACAGCGAGGGTTGGGGGCAGGGAACACCCTTGTGGCACCGTTTGCAACTTGAGGTTACCAGGAGAATATCAGAACTACTAACTCTTCCTTTATGTTTAATGGTTATTTGAAGGTTTTAGAGGAGTATAAGGATGTTCATATACCTCATTTGCAACTCAATGTTATTGGCATAATATCAGCCATTTTTTTTTATCAAGTTATTTGTAACTTGTGAAGGGAGTATGTATTTAAGCTGTTGTTTAAACTTGGTATGGATATGTGTTTGTTCATTGTGGCCTACCTTACAATATCTGGATTTGTTGTGCTTGGTTGTATTGATTGGTACGTAGATTGCATATGCCAAACTATGGTTCCTTTTCTGTTTCCTGCTTTCAGAAACAGGACAGTGTAATGGAGGCCTCTGCAATCCTTCACGTAGAAGGGATTGATGCTTTTTATAGGCGAGTTAGAGATGACTTTCCTTCTAATCAGCGTCGGACTTGACCTAGGATGTACTGCTGAGATGCAGAATAAGCTGAGGTCAGGTTCTGTGACGGAGGTTGGCAAGCCAGCCGCAACTCCCGCTAGAACTGTACAACACCGCAAGTTGCTTCTGTTTTCAACCTTTATAAGCTATACCTGGTTCATATTACTAAACAGTCCAAGTGACCAAGCTTGAAAATAAGTTTAAGATGCCTTCAACCATTTTTGAATTTGAATGTTAAGCTCAGTCGGAGTTTGAGGGAGCTCTTCACGAATAAACTGAACTTGGTCTTTGTTTAAGTGATCTCATATGGTCATGGAAATTCAGGGTTCGAACTTTACCTCATGCTTTTCACTTAATTGGCTTCACACGGAATCCGTTCTATAGGATGGTGCTTAGTTGAGAGGTCGACTCAACTTTAAGTGCAACAACTAAGGAGACGGACCAACTTTCAAGTTATTGATGGCTGCCAAATATAGCTGATGCTATGCTTCGATTTGAATGCAAGTAGCAGGTTACGTGTGCGTGAGTACTGTTGCAATTTCCTGAACTTTTTTTTTTCGCACAATGAGAAACAACTCACCCGTTACATGTTCCACAAGTAAAGTGGTCATGATTTTGATACCTGGGATTGTGCATGTGGCTTGGACCTCCCCATTTTACCTAAAAATTATACTGGGTTTCTATGATAAAGGGGAAATAGCATACTGCTTCTATATTGTAGCCCGGTTTTACTATTTCACAGATTAACTACGTGAAATGTGCGAATAAAAAAGGTTTCAAGATCATCCATCTTTGTCAACATATATAAAAGATATCTAAAAGATACCCATGACAAAAATGAAGATACAGATGAGTGGTTACACTAATAAAGACTGTACATGTAATGAGGATACAAAATTAATAAATCGTTTAAGATGATTTGAATATATAAAAATAATCACAGGAAGTTTATGTAAATTTACAAATAGTACTTAATACTACTGGGATTTTAAAGTTTCTGCTAGTTCACAATGCACCGAAATTTCTCTCATAGTTACCTTCAGAAGAACACGTTATCAGGGTCATGTTTTAATTTGAACCAAGGGATTCTCTCATATTTTTCCCTCTCTTACTTTTATTTATTCATTTTATGACTTTCTTTTTCAATACTTTTCTTCTAAGTGGAAAGCTCCAATCTTGAATGTCACATTCTGCGGTTGGTGAGCATGGATCGACGCCCATGACGAGCCATGCGGAACACAAAGTCGTAAACTGCCATTTCAGTGGTTGTCGGTGGCGCAAATGTATTAAGGGCGCTCAACATATGATAAATCTTGTGTTTTCAGTAAATACAAAGCCCGAGGAAGCTGGAAACCAATTGCCCAATTACACCAACTTCTTGTCCCCCATTTTTTCTTTTATGTCTTGTTGTTTCGAGCATGATTTTCGCGTTCGGGGAATTGTTGATGGTATTCATAATAAGAATCGACCGTTATCCTGCTCTGTACTTGCGGGTTCTTTATGGCCTTCGTATCTTGAACGTGTTGATGGTATTATTGATAAGCATCAATCGTTCTCCCTGGTGTCTATCGTAATGATAGCTATTTCAATATAAGAGAACGACACTCCATTCATATCGCTGGAAAGAATTAAAGCATCGTGACAGGAATAACAGTAAGAATTCATGCTACAATCAGGTTCTTTTGTCGAACATGTACGTGAAACAATGTGATGGATAGGGATTTTTTCAAGCCTCTTGGAGGGGCGGAGGGTTCTTCTGATTTGGCGAACTGAAGGAAATCTGCACTCGTTGGGTGCATTTCGTTATATTTGTATTTGTTGGTTCGAATTCTACTTTTCGGTTTTGGTAAGTGCATCATTCACTTTATTGCAGCTTCTAGGCTTTGTTGGCTCGCAATCAAATATGTTCTTTTATTGGTTTCCGATCAAATAAACAAATGTGCTCATGTCTCGTTGAATTCTGCAAAGCTTCTGTTGCTTGGGAACCTAACAAGCCCCTGGTGATCGAAGACGTTCAGGTTGCCCCGCCACAAGCTGGGGAGGTTCGGATCAAGATACTTTACACGTCTCTCTGCCACACTCATGCATACACGTGGGGTGGCAAGGTTTGCTTTTCATGTCTCGCTGTCTTTGTGGTCTCGACTCTCATGACAAACACACGGTACTGGGTGGTGGAATGCAATGATTCTGCTTACCTGGGCTGCAATTCAGTCAGATATTTTGGGAAGTCATGTTGATTGCCGCTATCAAGTGAATCCTATAAAAAGGAATTCTATCATCTGAGAAGTGAGAACCTTCAATACACTTGCTATTTCACTTTGTGAAGGAGATCATGTTTTAGTTTGTCATATTTGTTTTATATTGTTGAAACTAAATCCAAGACTATGTAGATTAGATGGGTTGCACCCAAATTTTAATGGTTTAATCTCCTAGCCATATTTAAACCTACCATCATACCCGTATTAAACTTTCTTAGACACTCGTAATGCCATAAAATTCACTTGGCGATGATCTAGTTTCCCATGGAATTCATAAATGAGGTCTTATTTTTGGTTCACTGTTAGTCCGACATGAGAGAATGCCAATTCTAAGGAAGTAATTCCACCTTTCCAAGCGTAAGGATAGGAATTATTGCAGTGAGCGATTTATCAGAATGCATGCAGTGTACTCGATAATTTGGTCATGCTAGAAAAATGCAAAATTTGGCCACAATTTCATTGATAGAGTGCAGTGAGGAAGTGTTAGAGACGGACATTGTTTTCCTGCTCTCCAAGCACAATGCGTCTGAATGCCTCCATGTATGTGTCATGACAGTGTGATATGAGGAAGTGTTGAGAGAAATAAATTGTTTCTTGCTTTCAGGACATGGTGTGTGTGTGTATGTTTATGCGTGAAGATGGGAGGAAATTCTGGTATGCCACACTCATCAGAAACAATGTGTTTGTGTTCGGAACTCTGATCATTCAGTTTTTTTTACTTATTAACAGATTTGTAATTTCCTTTCCCCTCCGTCTACTTGTGCATGGCCTTGATAGGTAACGGTTACTTCAGTAGACAGGGAGATGTTTATGATTTTTCTGTAGCTGTTATTGTTCTGAGGACGGGATTTCTTCCATGCAGGATCCTGGGGGATTATTTCCTTGTATTCTTGGTCATGAGGCTGCTGGGTATGTGATGTACTTTTGAAGTTTAAGTAAGAAGGGAGTTTTTCTCTGTATCATGTCTTGTCTCACAGTTATTTTATGAAATTTACATTCTCAGAATCGTTGAAAGTGTAGGTGAGGTTGTCAGTGGGGTACAACCTGGAGACCATGTCATACCCTGTTACCAGGCTGATTGTAGAGAATGCAAGTTCTGCAAATCTGATAAAATAAAACTGTGGAAAAGTTCGGGAAGCTGCAGGTGTTGGGGTAATGATGAACGACAAGAAGAGTCGATTCTATGTAAATGGAAAACCTATCTACCACTTCATGGGAACATCAACTTTTAGTCAATACACAGTGGTACATGCTGTTAGTGTTGCAAAAGTTGACCCAAGTGTCCCTCTAGATAAGCTCTGTCTGCTTGGATGTGGGGTTCCAACAGGTAAGGAGCTCTGTCTGTATTGTATTCTTCTTCCTATGAGATTCATAAAAGAGCTGTCAGCAGTCTGCTATTTCAGTATCATAATTGGTCAATTAGTAAATTTTGGACTTCCGTTGTGTTTCACTTATGTTATTTTCCATGTTATTCTGGCTATTTCAGGATCATAATTTGTCAATTAGTAAATTTTGGACTTTCATTGTGTTTCTCACTTGTGTTATTTTCCATGTTACTCTGGGATTCGATGTGTTCTTGACACAATATTTCTGTTTTGATCAGAGCTACCTTTACTGTATATAATGATATCAAATTGAACAATTTGCCTATGTAACAAAATGAATTATCATGTATTTCTTTAATGAACTTATGAGCTATTTTAGATGAGTGATAAGGAAAGCTCCTTTATTTTCTATATTGTAACTGTTTAAATTTCTATATTGTTATAGTCTCATTCAGTTTTGTCTGATGCGTATTGTATCGTGTATCATTTTGCTCCATGATACGGGTCGTATCATAGCATAGTGTATCATATCGTACTTTAATATTAAAAAAATAGAAAAAATATAAAAAATCAGGAACAATTAGTAAAAATCCAAAACAAAATCAGAAAAAATCAGAAAAAAGGAAAAATCTGGTAATTGCAAAGAATTCATATAATGCAAAGTTTAGTACATATTGATGATTTTATCATGATTCATCATTGAACAATTGAACAAAATTTACATATTTTAAAGCAAAAAATGAAATACATTTACATTTACATATTATAATGAAGATCATCAACTAAATAATCTTCATCTTCTCCTTGCTTAAGATCCTCATCACCACCTTTTGCTTCAAAATCAAAATCTTCATCTCCTTGATGATGTTGTTGCACTCCTTTCAAATTAATCCACGTAATGTCTTCTTCAATTAGGAGGGCATTTTCTTCGTTATCTTCTATAATTCAGTCTTCTAATATATCAAAATTATTCAAACTTATTGGATCAAATTGGCTTTCTTCTCTATTTACCTTTTTCAATTACCTAAAAGAAAGAAAGAAAAGTAATTAGTAAATAACATTAACAATTGAAGTCAAATAATATATTGAATTGAATCTTTAAGTAGTAACTAATACAAGATTATCTTTTGTGAAGCTGCATGTTACAACAAATAAAAACTATGTTCCAACCTGTTGCGCTTTTTTCTATGGATGTGTTGAAAGACACTCCAATTCCTTTCACAACCTGTTGCACTAAAGGTTTGACTAAGAACTCTTACTCCAAAATCTCAAAGGTTTTCACTTCCAAACCTATTCCACCAAACATATGTATAAAAATGCAAACATTAGAGACTTAATCCACAATAATATAAGATTTAAGAAACTTAAATACAAAAATAAACAATTTACCTGGGCGCATATTAGTGTGGTTGCAAATTGCTACAGGCAAACCCATTAAGTGAAGAGCATTATCATAAATCTCCATCTCTCGATGTATAGCATCTGCTCTACTCTCGTAAGGGACAAATCTATCTATACAATCAATGATGCCTCGATTAACCTCACTGTCCCTTTTGAAGCTTGTCGAGTACTTGGATATTGGGTTTAGATAATATACAGCTCCATGAATTGGCTGATGCAATTTTTATTTCATCTATTATCTATAATTTTCCAAATGGATATATATTCTCTCTTTTTTCTATTAAAATTATTTCTAATAGCTTCTTTTACCCTATTCATGACTTCATAAAGGTAGTCAATAGATGGTTTCTCCTCGCTATCAGCTAATCTCAAAACCTTTACTAAAGGACATGTAATTCTCAACAGTCTAATACATGCATTCCAAAATGTACATCTGAAAACTGTCTATGAAATCTCATTCAATTTTTTCTTTCTTCTATTTTGAGGCAACTCTGCAAATTGTTGCCACTCATCTGAGGAGAACATTCTCTAAGGCTTGTTTCTGTCTAACATACTCTATAGAGATACAAAATTAGTTGTAAACCAAGTTGCATCTATACAAAGAAGCTCTGCACCATCTGTATATCTTCTCATGTTATAGATAAATTTGGTGATATCTTGGTAACATTCAGTTGCTGCCTTTATCTCATCCATCTCACCAATATCTTCAAGGATGAGATCTAAACAATGGGCTGCGCATGGTGTCCAATAAAAAGTTCCATAAGTATCGGCTGACTCCTTCTCAACTGCTTTATAGTTAGCTACCTGTAATCAATTGGATTACATTCTCTAGCCCAACCTCGTATATCACCTTATCAAACTCTTGTCGTAGGATCTCTGTAGTGTGTCTCTCCTCTGACATGTCTAGAGATCTTAAAAACATAATTCCTTTAGGGTAGTAGAAAAGAAAGTTTAGCAAGGTCATTCCTCACCTATCTGTCAATCCATCTGTCATGATTGTGCATCATGTCTCCTTCCATGACTCTCTCAAAGTCGAACAATATTTTTGCACTTCAATGACGGTATTATCTAAGATCTTCCCTCTAAATTTATGATAAGAGGGCATCTTGTATCCTAGACCAATATTAGCAATTGTATCTGCCATTGCTTGAAAATGAAAACTATTTGTTGTATTAAATGGAATGCATGCGTAATAAAACCATCGCCCCACTACAAGGTCTCCATGATCATGCAGTTGTTTTTAAGTCATAGCAGTACGAATTCCAAGTTGAGCACCAAGTGTAATGCTAGGAGGAAAAAATGAATGTATGCTATAAGCAGCTCTTCCTTTACTCCTTCCTGAGCTTCCTCTTCTACCACTTCTAAAATCTTGAGCAACACTCTTTCCTCTATTTGGTGGTCGAGAACTGCTACTACCAATCTCTGTTCTGGCATATGAAGGAATACTATCAGTGAACGCGATAACATCATCATCTTCCTCAAACATCCCTAAATCATCCTTTTGTTGTCTCAATCATCTGAAGACATTACCATTTAATACCTTCTAGCAAACTTCTAACTTTGCATATAAGGAGTAACATCTTTTCTTGTCCTTTCTAGGTGGTGCTTCAATCGTGAAATTCCACCACTAACCATCTTCTCACAAAACATATATATGATCTTTAATCTTGAACCCTCAACTGGTATACCCCATTGTCATGCCAGATCATTAGACCGAGAATGGGAGTCTCTAACACCCCTTTATGCCATCTCAATTGAGCACTTTAATTCAATAAAGAACCTGAAAATAAAAGCACTTCGTAAATCCCCAATCTTCACATAACACTCAAATAAAGTGTCTCCCACTTCATGAATACAATAAAAATCATATCCACACACTTAATAACTTCATATTTTATCATTCAAAAAAAGAAAAATACAAATAACACAAAAAATAATAAATACAAAAAAAAGAAGAAGAAAAACACTCAAAATATATCACAATCCAAGTTAGAAGGCTTGCACGGACACCGTAAAGCATGTTTTTGGACCCTTGAACCCCAAGAAGGAGGAGAACAAGAGGAAGAAAGCCCGGGGAGCTAAAAAAAAACACAGAAAAATGCAGGTTTCTGTTCGGGTAGGAACCCTTTATACGGGTCCCTGGGCATATCACCCGTATCGCACGATACGTATCGCACCGTAGCAAACAATACTGGTCTCATTTATGATGGTCTCTTCTACGATTAATGTGTTAGGGGTTTTGCACATGATGCACTAGCTTAGTGCACACAAACATGACTCAAATTGAAAAATCATGGTTGTTTCTTCCTTTTGAGTGAGAGAGAAAATGAACCACAAAATTGATGTTGTATATATGCAGCACCCATCTAGTATGGGAAAAAGGCTTAGTTGTTGTTTCTGTAGTATATATGCAGCACCCAAAGCGTTACCTCGTTTGGCAGGGCTTTTGAATCCCACAATGCCACGTGTCGAGTTCGATTCCCTGGTGTATGGGGTTTTTTATGCATGTGTATGTTAGGCTTCAGCCTTCCATTGCAATGAAAAGGAAGTTGTAAATGCTATGTTTTTGTTGCAAAGGTTGGCCGAAGCTTAATACACATGCACCCTTGGGAGTCGAGCTCCCAAGAGCGCCAAGGATGTCAGTGCACCCTGCCAGTTGAGCTAATGCTCTGGGAGCAAAGTTGTAAATATTATTATGTCTAATGCCTGTATCATTTGTAGCTGGTGTGCTTTCTATGTAATAAATGTTTTTGGAAAGCTTGTCCTGTTTGGTGTACTAACTACAAAGCATTTCCTTGAACATATTTGTTAGGAAAGATGTGGAGGAGAAGATTTTCTTAGTTATTTGATGTCCTCTGCAGAAATAACTGCCATTTATAGCATGTCTTTTGTTTGTAACAGGCACTTGTCTATTATCATAATATAAGGTCGATTGGATTTTAGGACTATTTTGGGCACTTACACATTGTAATATATTTCTTATGGTCTTTTGTGTGTAGGATATGCTTTTGCATTATTTTCTTCTTTAACTGTTCTTTTTTTCTTCAATTGTAGTATGTATGTCAAAGCTGAGTGTGTGCTTGTCACCTCCTTGTGTAGTGTCAAACTTGAGAGGAGACCTCATGGAGGTATTTACTTATTGTTCAACTTAATAAACTATTTCAAACTCTATACTCAAACTAATGTGCATTTCCTGTGGTCTACCTTTTTGAGCAGTACAAGGATGTTTGTGGCTCTGTCCAGTGTTCTGTGAAACAATTTCTTGATTTGGTGCTTGCATTATAGGCCTTGGAGTAGTCTGGAATACTGCAAAAGTTGAACCAGGTTCAACAATAGCTGTCTTTGGACTTGGAACAGTTGGTCTAGCTGTAAGTTTTTTGGAAAACTTTACCTACCTACAGTTTTAGATTAATGCATTCTTTGGTACAGTGTTGTTCATATTGTATCGTATCATATTACACCATATCGTTTTTTAATACTAAAACAATAGAAAAAATATTAAAAAATCAGAAAAAATCATAATAATTCTAAACAATTGATATATTTCATAAGTTGAGTAAATATTTATCAATCACCATTCAATTTTCAATGTATAAAGCATTTAAGCAGTACATCCTTAGCAAAATTACAACTTTCATAATTGAAAAACGAATTACATATTGTAATCAAGATCAACTAAATAATCTTCATCTTCTCCTCCTTTTCCAAGATCATCACCACCTTCAACTTTAAAATCAAAATCTATCATAATCAATGACTTTTGTTCTATAAATATGGAAGGCATTTGTTATACCAATCATCTTAGATTATACCATGAAGCATGTGTGGGAATATTTCCTGAATTCCTCGAGTCAGATGAGCATTGGGGTACCGGTAAATAACTTGTTGCAGAAAGCAATCTAGATGAGCATGATTGGGGACCTGACATGATACGCAACACTCTACGGTAGAGAGTGTTTTATTGTATCGTGGCGTTCTATAATACGATATGTATCGCACTATATCTTACGATATATCTTACGATATGGTGCGATACGGATAACACTGATTTTAAATTCTTATACATTGAAATTTGAATGGTGAATGATGCATGTTTACTCAAATTTTGAATTATAGGAATTGTTTAGAATTATCTTGATTTTTATAAATTTTTTATTTTTTCTCTAGTTTTTTTAACTATTTAAAAAAATTACAATACAATACGATACTCCTGTCTCATGGATCAAAATGATATATGATATGATATGGTAGAAACAACACTGCTTGTAATTACATCCCAAAAAATTGTAATATTGACAATAAAACTTGAAAAACTACAAATTCTTGATTAGGAGGTTGGTGCAATGTGGTAAATGATTTTCTCCCATGCACATACCACAAGCACGAAAACAAACACATACCCTCAAATATTTACAATGTATATTTAGATGGAATGTCTACACATACAGCTAAACCAACCTTACTCATTTTACATGCAATGTTTACAAGAAAAGAAAAAGAGAACTCGACATGACTATTTGAAGCATCTATATTACATTTCAGTGGAAGAACTGACGACAAAATAGAAAAGTTAAAATAATCTGGCATATCCCAGAGGCCAGTAAATAAAGTTCTAACCTCTGTCCTCCAGATATCATTTTTGACAGACACATTAACTGCCTGGTAATCTTCTGTCACCTACAAAATGGAACATACACGTCTTGTTTAAATAACTATACCAATTCATTCCATTCAGATAGTTCAACGGGAATGCCTGATTTTACCAACCCAAAACTCAAAATTGAATAGGACGTGGCAGGATATTAATCCCAAAGACCATGATAAATCCATACATCAAGTAATCGTTGACGTCACAGATGGAGGGGTTGCTTTGAGTGCGTTGGGAATGTCTCTGTGATGAGGTCTGCCTTGGAATGCTGTCACAAGGTATGGACAGTTATGTGATTATACTGATTAAAGCATTGGTGAGCAATCACCCTTTTTCTGACTCGTGTGTGACGCTGGGTTGGGGGACATCTGTTATTGTTGGTGTGGCTGCTTCCGGTCAGGAAATATGTACTCGACCATTTCAACTTGTGACTGGCTGCGATTGGAAAGGAACAGTTTTTGGTGGTTTCAAAAGCCGCTCTCAAGTACCATGGCTCGTGGACAAGTACTTGAAGAATGTGTGCATGTGCGTGCATGTACATGCTTTGACTTATCTTGGCATGAAGAAGGGAAAGCATTTGATTTGATGCATGAAGGAGACTGTCTTAGATGTGTGCTGGAGATGCATCCTTGATGACGCTGCACCTCTTCTGAGAATTTGGTGCAGGCTCTTGGTCATTTGTTCATGTTTTTGCTCGATATGAGCCCTGCTGGAGCTATGCTGATTACCTGGTCATGTCATGGATCATCACTTTGTGAAACATGGTCGAGGCTCTTGAATTTTCACAACACAAGATTAATATGGATCATATCTTTTTCATTCTCGTTCTCATAAGTTCTGAACTTGGAAAACCTCTGTCAACGGCAGGGATGGCTTTTAAACTTACAGGACTAGAACTTCTAAAAATGTATATTGTAAATCAATACGTTTCAGTTTATAAATCAATTATGTTTTAGTTATTTAGGCTAGCATGTTATGTATCTAACTCATACGTGCAACTCCCTCTAAATCATATTTCATGATCTATAGATTCTATACCACGTGTTTGATTCTAAGTTTTGTCTTTTTCCCAATTGTCATTTCGTTTCTTGCTCAACTTGTACTTTCATTCCAATAATCCCATTGACTGCAAATCCTTCGTAAGATGCATACTCTTATTTCTCAAATGAATTTATAATATTACTAAATAGCTTAGACTTATATTAGGCTTTTTCTCTAATGGTGAATTTGCTTCTGCCTTTGTTGATATCGACAAAAAAAGTAGCATTTACAGTTTGATGCCACTTTCTATGCAACTCCTTTGCATGATGGCCATGCATCACATGCATTTCCCAGCATGGTTGCTGCTTACCTCAGCAATTTTTGGGTTGTGCGCGATGCGG